>PVIJ01001879.1:145347-180390 GCA_004024925.1 Scalopus aquaticus
GGGGAGGGGGAGGAGGCGGAGGAAGCATGATGTTACAGCACTTGAGCATGGGAGGTGAGTGTGGCTTCCCTAAGCCCAGAGGGGCTCCTGTCCAATCAGCCTGATGGAGATAAAGATAGAGAGCAGTTCATCGATCGCCTGGTGGGCTCAGACATCGATCTGGGAAGGGAAAACATCTCTGAACAAGCCACCTGCTCCTGTAAGCAGGACAGGCTGGGCTAGGCAGCTGAGAGAAAGGCCTGGGTGGGGGAGGGGCGGGGGAAGGTTTGGGGGAGAGCATGGGAGCGCTCTGACCCCTCTGTGGCTGGTGAGATCCATGAAACCCCTGCCAAGCTGCTTGTGTTCTGCCAGGAGCTGCTGGGGGCTCCAGGGCACCTACACACAGCATGCAGGTCACGGCCTGGTCTAGAAAGCTCTGCAGGGTACATCTGGAGTGGAGGTTGTCTGAGGAAGTCCTGGGCTCCTTTCTCTGCCGAGAAGCAGGAGCAAGTACACCGGGGACCCAGGCCCCGGTCTGGGGAAGGTCCCTCTTCCTTCCCGGGAGAGATTGCTAAGGAACAGTCCCCAACCACCTCGCTGGAGTAGGGCCCTTCCTGCCTCTCCTTCCTGTGCCTGCCGTGCCAGCCAGAGCAACTTGGGAAGGCCAGCTTAGTGGTGAATCAGGCCCTAGGCTGAAGATTCCAGCTTACAGGGAACAGGAACTGAGGACCAAGATGAAAACAACCCTTTGCATGGGTGACAACCTGCTCTTCTCTTGGCTGGAAATATCACTGAGAACTCAAGATTTTAGGGTGTCTGCGGCTTCAGGTAGATGGGCACAAGGAACAGAATACATGGGTTCACAGCTGGTGCCTCCATGGCTAGGAGAGAGCAGGAGAAGGTTCACAAGCAAAAGAAAGAGACTGTTCTAGTCAGCCAGGTATAACAGGATCCTACTTACATAAAATTGAATTTGTCCTGTGTAATTCATACATATACAGGTGTGTATGAGTATTTGATACTAAGTAAACAAGCAAACTGCAAGTTGTATGAACTGGACTGTATTCCCCAAAATTCTAGTTAAAGCCTTGCTCCCATAGTGACTGCATTAAGGTCACTGAAGCTAATGAGGTTATAAGGGTGGAGGCTGATCAGACAGGATATCCTCTGCAGGACAGAGTTCTGCTGCTAAGCAGGGAAAGTACCACATGTACAGAGGGCATCTACCAGGCTGAGCAAACACAACAGAGCTGCCAGGAAAACACCCCCAAAGCTCCTCTGGGAGTGGGAACCACGAGTTCTAGCAGCCAGAGTGTTTGGTGAGCATCTATGGCATTTACTAGAAACCCAGAAAGGTTACATTTTTGTAGGAGAGTTTATTGAGCCCTACAATAAGCAAATCTAGATAAGCCCTGCAAAGCTTACGAGCCAGCCTTGAAGGGCTCCAACTTACCATAAATAACTTAATCACCTACCAGAGAAACCCAGCACTCTTCAAAGGAAGAGAATAAAATGCAGACATTCAACATCATCATATTCACAGTGTTCACTAAACAGAAAATTACTAAGCACACAAAAAGGGAAAACATGACGTATAAACCAAGAGAAAAATCAAGCAACAGAAATAGTTTCAGAAAGGATGGAATTAGCAGACATGGACTTCAAAACAGCAATTATAAATGTACTCAAGGATTTAAAAGAAAACATGAGCATAATGAGGTGTAAGAGAGCTTCCAACAGTTGGCCTCTTAGTAGTCATATCTGTGGGCAGTCTTCTCCTATAGTATAAGGGGGTTGGTTTGTGTGCTCACTACAAGACAGCAGTAATAACAGCAGTCACTCACAAGATGAGGCTGTAGAAGACACAGAAAATTTTGTCTCCAGCTGGGTCTCTCAACACTCACCAGACGTCATCTTAGAAGGACACTCAAGCAGCCCTGTGCAGATGCCCACATGAGGAAGAAGTGGAACTTTCTACCGGGAGCCACATAAATGAATTTGAAAGAACATCGTCTGACCTCATCAAGCCTTCAGAAGACATAATCAGGCCAGAAGTTGAACTGTATTCCATGGAGAGACCTTGAGCCAGAACCACCAGCTGAACTGTCCCCAGATTCCTAGCTTTCAACACTGTGAGATAACACAACGGAGAAGGCAGCAGCGTAAGTCTGCACAACCACCACACCACTCTAGTTTACTGTGACTTTTCTGATCACCTCCCTTAATTGGCCTTCCCATTCCTCCCAAGTTCCTATGCTTTTAGCTGAAGATACTATTTAAGAAGGGGATTTCAGCCATTTGGGGAGTTACTCAACTTTCCAGGTTTCTCCCATGTATAAAGTAGGTATACTGATTATTAAACTTTTATTTGTTTTCTCCCGCTAATATGTCTTTTATTATAGGGAGTGTCTTAGCCAAGAACTTAGAAGGGAAGAGGGATTATTGTTTTCCCTCCCTTACAGTAGCATAGTATGACTGATATTTAAATATAAATTCTTGTCACTACTCCCCAGAATACTTGTCTGACCTGAAAAGAAGTGGCTTGGCATAAAGTCAAAGTTTTAACATTCGTTTATCAGATGAGTCTCTCTATATATACTAAGTGAATATTGTTGTTTATTAGACTTACTCTATCATGTGGCATTTCAAAATAAAATCAGCCAACTAATAAAGCAGATTTTAAAATAAGGTCCATAATCTTTCTAGCTATAACAAACAGGGCAGTAAATATATTGTATAAAAGCATGATGGAAAAATGTGCTACAGTGTATCCATAAATCAAATCATGGATACAGTGTATCCATAAATGTAGCACTTTGGCAGTTATTTCAGCAATAACTGAAATAATAAATTATTTCAGCAATAAATGAAATAATAAATTATTTCAGTAAATTAGAACCAGATGATTTTAAAATAGAAACTTGTATAACTTTATGGTTCTGTAAAAGCCAATCTTCATGAAGTTAGCTGTTACTGTAAAAGGTATTTAAGAAGTGAGGATAGCATCTGGGTACTATTCATCTTTGTAGCTCCCATGGTGCCAGCATTCTGTTGGGCAATTAGTAAATATTGAGGGATGGATGAATGAAATCTCAGCAGGGATTAACAAGTACAAGTTAATTGGCAAGGAAATGTAATATGAATATTTATATTAACTACAGGTAGACAAAGCCCTGGTAGCCCACACTTAGAAGTAAAACTATGTTTTCCTTTTCTTTTAACTGTTAAATCTATGCATCAAAATCAATAAATTCGAAGCAAAAATACAGATCTCAAAAACTGTGATGAAAAATATTTGTCATTTTACAATACTAAGTTTTGAAAGTATAAATTATAACAGTTAATTAAAATGAAAGGGGGAAATTAAGATATATAAAATAAGCAAATGGACCTTTTACATATGAATAATGCCTGAAATGAAAAATTTACTGCATGAGGTTAATAGCAGTTAGCTACACCAGAAGAAAAAGTTAGTGAACTTAAAGACAAAGCAACACAAACTATCCAAATAAAGCACAGAAAAGATTCTCTCTCTCTCTCTCTCTCTCTCTCTCTCTCTCTCACACACACACACACACACACACACACACTCACACAAACACATACACACACCCGACAAAATTATTTTAAATATATAATTTGAGTCCGAGAAAAAAAGGGAGGGGTATAAAAACAATACTTAATGCATAATAGTCTGAAAATGCCAAATTTGATCAACTATAAACTAATAAATTCCAAGAAGCATGATGAATGAACTATAAGCAGAATGAACCAAAGAAAATCTTAAAATCAGCTTAAGGAAAAAAGACATTACATTCACTGAACAAAGGTAAGATTGCTAAGAGACTTTTCCTCAGAACTCATACAAGCCAGAAAACAATGAAACAATTATTTCTAGATTGTGAAAGGAAAAAGACTGTCAACATACAATTCCCATGAAACTATCCTTTAAAAATAAAGGGGAAATGAAGACATTTTCAGAGAGAGAAAAGCTGAGAAAATGGTTTGGTAGCCTACTTGAAATACAATGTTCACTAAGGAAGTAATTCCCATGAAAGAAAAATGATGGAAATTTGGATTAACACAAAGAAGGGAAGAGGGCTAAAAGAGTATTTTTAAAGGCATTTTTTGATTTATTTCCATTTAAATTACAAAAGACTCTCTAAAGTAAAAATAACAACATAAAAGTATAACAACTGCACCAAAAAAAGTATATAAATGGAACAATGCTGCTGTCATTGTATTATGCTAGGTAGAATAATAGTTGAACCAGGGTGGTTCCAGTATGGACCAGGATGCTAATAGCCTGTGGTGCATGCCCTAGAGCAGAGGCTGGCCACTACCATGAAGTGACCAACCAGTTCTGGTCCACTGTCTGCTTTTGAGAATAAAGTTTCACTGGAACCCAGTCCAGGTCTTTTGGTTTATGTGGTATTGATGGGCTCCTTTTGCCTTATAACAGCAGAGAGCGCCAGTATGGTATCCAAAGTCTAAAATATTTGCTATCTGTAGACAAAGTTTGCTGTCTATAGAAAACCAACAAAACCTAAACAGAAGAAAACAAAACAAGAGGTATATTTAATAAACCCATGTTGGAGAAAACATGGAGTTCTAAAAATACTCAGTCTAGGCAGCTCTCTTCCTGCCTGCCTGTGACTATGCAGGTATTTCTTTTCACAAACCTTTTCCCTCTGCAAAGCAGCAGTGGCGGCTCTCCTGCCCACCTGTGACTATGCAGGTGCATTTTTCTTTCTCATTTTACTAATAAACCTGTCCTTTTAAAATGTAAAAAAAACAAAACAAAACAAAAAACACCTCAATCCAAAAGAACATAGGAAAATGGAAAAAAGATACACAAGTACATGAGACAAAAGAAAAAAAATTGTCAGAGTTAAACCCAAGCATATAAATTACATTAAATATAAATGGTAGAGATTATCAGAGTGGAATAAAAAACAGATTTGAATCTATCTTTTCTACAGAAACACCCATTCAAAATATAAAGACACATAGTTTAAAAGTAAAAACTGGATTTCAATCAATCAATCTATCTACAGTGTAAACAATGAATTGTAAAAAAGCTGGAGTAGCTCTATTATGGTAATTTAAGCCAGACTTCAGTACAAGAACAATATTAGAGTAGAAGATAGACATTTCATAATTATAATTATAATTTCAATTCATGAAAACATAACAATGCTATTGATAGATGTACCTAAAGACAGAATTTAAAAATATAGAAAGAAAAAACCTAGTAGAACTGAAAGAACAGAAAAACCCTAACTTAAGGGATTTTAATAGCCATCTTTAATTAATAAGATGAGTAGTTAGGTAATCCGTAAGGATATAGAAAACCTGAACACTATCAAATAATTTGCCCTAATCAACATGGGTCAAAGACAAAAATCAGAGGAAAATCAGAAAACATTTTAAACTGAATTAAAAAAAATTACAATGATATATAAAAAGCAGTGGGATGCATTTAAAGTGGTGTTTAGACGGTAATATACAGTATTAAGCGCTCATAGTAGGAAAGGAGTAAGGTCTCAAATCAGTGATCTAAGTTTCTACCTTAAGAAGATAGAAAAAGATAAATCCAAAGTAAGTAGAAATAAAAGATTAAAACAGGAGACAGAAAATGGAACAAAATATTTGAGAAAAATCAACGAACCCTAAAGCTGGCACTCTTAAAGATTAGTAAGACTGGAGTGATTGGTAGACAGTGGGTGAGGCATGGAGTTGTGCTCCCCAAATTATATAGATAGGTAAACTAATGGCAAATGAATAAAGTCTGAGGGAAAAAAATCAATAAAATTGATAAAACAGACTGAGGAAGAAAGACAGTGATGAAAATACTTCAATGATTGAAAGAGATAAATTACATATTTGATATATAAAAAATACACACACATGAATGAAAGAGGTAGATTACATATTTGACATATAAAAAAAAAAGGATAACAGACTATTATGAGCAACTTAATACCAATAAACTCAATGGTATTGATGAGTGAACTCCCCCCCACTCCAACCAAGTCAGAAATTACCAAAACTGACTCAACTGGAAATAGGACATCTGAGTAGTACTACCTCCTATTAAAGAAATTAAACACATAATTTTAAATACTCGCCACACACACAAAAAATTCCAGGTCCGGATGACCTGGCTAGTGAATTCTATCAGATACTTAAGGAAGAACTAATACTGATCTCACACGAATTCTTCAGAAAGTAGAAGAGGGAACACTTCCCAATTCATTTTGAAGCAAGACTTGCCATCATGCAAAGCCAAACAAAACATTAACATGGAGGGCCTCCCCGGTGGCGCAGCGGTTAAGCTCTGCACTGTGGAGCTGTCGGCAGCAGCGACGCGAGTTCGACGCCCAGCCAGGGAGAATCCCACATGGCGCGGCAGACCTCTCCTGCCTCGCCCGCTGCTCCCCTCAGCAGTGGATTTCTGATCTGCCTGTTCTGCTCCCCGCTCTGGCTCTGGTGAACCCTCTCGCCGCCCCATGCCTCTGGCCTGTACCCCAGCTTGTATGTATAAATAAAAAATAAATCTTAAAAAAAAAAACATTAACATGGAAACAACAAATCTATACTTTTTGCAGATGCCATTTTTGCCTATGTAGAAAATTCTGAAGAAGCTACAAAAAGTTCCTAGAACTAAGGTCACAGAAATCAGTTGTTTTTATATATTTGGAATAAAAAATAGAAAATAAAAATGTAAGAGACCATTTTCAATAGATAAAAATACAGAATTGAAGTAAATATAACAAAACACAGATAAGACTTGCACATGAAAAAGAACTATTGTTGAGAGAAATTAAAGATGCAGTAAATGATGAGATTTACCACTTCCCCGGACTGTAAATTTCAAATTGTGAAACTGTCAATTCTTCCAACTGATCAACAGATTAAATGTGTGCCCAATTAAAATCCTAGTAGGATTGTTACAGAATCTGATTTTAAAAGGCATATGGAGCTAGATTAAAACAATTCTGGTAAAGAAAAAATCAAACAGGAGGACTCACATTACCTGACTTTAAGACCTGCTGTACAGCTACAGGACTTCAGGAGACACACAGACCCACTGAAAAGAGCAGACAGTATAGAAAGAGAAGCACGTCAAACAGGAAAGGATGCTTTTTAAAACAAACGTTGCTGGAACAATTGGACATCTAGTTGGAAAATAAAAAAGAACCTTGACCCTGCCCTCATATTATCAACAAATATTAGCTCTAAAAAGACTATGGACAGGAATATAAAAACTAAAACTATTAAGCGTCTGGAAGAAAACAAAGACAAAAGCTCTTTGACACCTTGGGTAGGCAAAGATTTTTGAGATAAGATACACAAAAAGCATGACTCACAAATTTTAAACACTGACAAATTGGATATCATCAGAATAATGATATCTTCTCTTTTGTAACACACCATGAAAAAGGTAAGCCTCCTTTGTAATAATACTCAAAATTCATCTATTTGACAAAGGACTTTTATTCAGATATACCAAGTACTCTTAAAAATGTTAATAGTAAGACAAACAACTCACTGGAAAATGGGTGGGGATGGTGGTGGCTTTAAATTTGAACAGACACTTCACAAAAGAAGATGTGCAAAAAGGAAAAAAGCACAAGACATGTAACATTGTTATCCAGAAAATGCAAAGTGAAACCACATGCCCTGAACACCTACTAGTGCACACTAATGCACACACCACCAAGTGAAGGGGATGGGATGGACATGGGGTGGAAAATAAGAAACCACTTTTGAAAACTGTTCGGCAGTTTTAAGGAAGTTGAGCAACCACTTTCATACAACCCTGCAATTCCACTCCAAGAAAAAAGAAAGCCATTGTCTACCCAAAGACAATTTTATTCATTTGCTCTGGACCTGGGAGCAGGCCAAGTGTCTATCAACAGTTGAATGGAGAAACAAACCAGTCCATCCACCTGGAGGACACCACTAGGCAACAAACAGGAACAAACCACACAGAGCCAGTCTATTTAAATGAAATTCTAGGAAAGGCAAACCCACAGTGACAGGAAGCGGATGATTGGTTGCCTAAGGCTGAGGGGTGAGGAACAGATTGTAAAGCCTGTCAGAATTGCTCTATTGCTGTTCTTGTGTTAATTTAAAAAGGGGACACCCCCAACACTGGCCCACTGAGAGCTCACTGCGCTGCACCAACATCTGAGTCACTTAGCCCCAGCCCTCCCTGCTCCTTGCCTCTTCCCCCACACCCCCAATCTCAGGCACACAGAGGCCCCCTCTCCCACAGGTAGCTATCTCCCTCTACCTCTGAGCCAGTGTGCATGACGCCCTGGTTTCCACATGTGTTCTCCCTAGGAGCCTGCTGTTCCCCGCCTCCACGTGTGCTCTTGTCCCTGCGTGCCTGATGGTCTCTCCAGTCCTCTCTTTAGCCAACTATGGCCAAGGAAAGCCAGTTACCTATGAGATTTGGTTTCCAGGAGGCCACAGGTTTTCCTGGGAGGAGGCAGAGGAGCTCGCACTGCTCACACACTCTGAACACTGGGAGAGCTTCAGCTACTCTGGCTATTCCTGAGCCATCTGGTGCCATCTCCAGCAGGCTTGGCCCCTGCCCTTGGCCCCCTGGTGCTTCCAGCTGCACTGGCCCCTTGTTTGGTCTCCTGACAGGAGGGGCTGTGAGGAACAACACACAGGCAACGGGAGAAAGCTACTTCTCTGGGGAGACTGAGCCAAGAATTGGTGCAGGGGTGAGTAAACAAGTTCCAGTCCACTTTCCCCCAGGAAACATCAATCAGTATGTCCAGGACCAGGCAGGAGCTATGGCGTGTCTAACTGTGGGGCCTCGGGCCAGAGTCTGCTGATCTGTAAGACAGGGTGACAGGAACTGCCCACCGAATCACTAGGAAGTCTGATTAGGATTGTTAGCCATAAAGTCAGGACTCTCTAAACTGCCCCCCGCTGACCCATGGTGTTAGTGGTACTACTGGATGAGTCAAACTTCATGCCATGAAGTTCACTTACTGCTTTAAATAGGTTCAAAACAACTCAAATATAAGCTTGAAAAAGGTCACACCCCTAAACTAATAATCTAATTGGATTAACTCATAATCCATTAGGAACCTCATCTAGAGAAATAATCGGAGATAAAGAGAAAGATTTGTGTGAATGGGCAAGCAGTGTGATGCTCTTTTATTACAGCAAATAAATAAATAAATAAAATAAAGAACTAGGCTGAATGTCCAACCACAAGGAAATATTTGAAATAAATTATGGCACAACCACGAAACAGCACATTATACAACCATTAAACATCATCACTGTGAGGAGTATTTAATTGAGTGTAAAATGCTCATGATACAGTATTAAATGAATGACGCAGGAAACAAAACTATATATTATGCTTCCTACTTTACCAGGATATATAAACATCCACATAGAACCTATGTAAAGAAACAGAAAGGGAGCGGACAGGTGAGATTAGTGGTGCCTTTGCTGTCTTCTGGTGATGGATTAAGAGTGACTTAAATGTTGTTCCATACATTTTCTTATATATTGATAGACCTTCTATACTTTAATTACTTTTATAATTAGGAAGCTACAGGTATTAATGAATCAGTGTTTGGTTGGCAGCAAGGGGAGTAACGTAAGTACCAGGCCTGCTTTGTCCTTAGGCACCAGCTTCAGGGCCTCTAAATGCCTGCACCTGACATGGGGAGACTGTGCTGCCTCGAACTGTTGGGGGCCACTGACTGCTGAAAGGAGGTGGCTCATTTTCATAGCAAGAAGCTGTCATCTATTCCAACCGTCATTTCATTCTTATTACTGCCAAGAAGTCACTAGTCTCTTCCCGAGCACCTCCAGTGACTAGAAAGCGCTCACTATTCAAGTCAGCCAGTTCTGTGCGCATCTCTGCAAGTTTCCAAGCCCAGGTCAGCAAGCATTTCTGTATCCTAAGCTGGGGGCTATGTCTCACTGCTGTCCAGGTCTAGCTCCAGGACCCAGAATAGCCAAGTCCTCCTCCATGAAAGGGCCGAGCAAACACTGAGAAGTGGCAGCTTTGCCTGGGGGCTTCCAGATAAACAAGCTCTGGCCCCCTGCACTTTATCCCCGTGCCAGCATGTTTGGGCAGATGGGCTGGGGCCTGCACTTTCTACGTGACCAACAAAACTTCTGAATCATTCAAATTCCAGGCGGGCTCAGTCTGGCCTCCTCAGTTAAAGAAATGAGAGAGGTTTTGAAGTCAGCATGCATTAAAAGCAACTCCATTTGAAATTCAGGGACCCAAAAAAGGCAAATTCAAATTAAAGTGTCTATCTAGATCTCATTGTTGCAGCAGGAGATTGGAATGCTCCACAAGTCGTTCTTCCGACAGGCGCCTGGTGAATGGTCCTGATTGCCTGTCAGGGGAGGACGTGGAGAGAGTGGTGAGTTTGCCCTCCCTGGACTTCGCAGGTGGGAGTGGATCAGTTCTCACTTCCTGGCAAGGCTGCTCACGGATGCATGGGCTCACTAGTCACCGTTCCTCAGTGAGGCCTTGAGACCAAGACCACACTGCCAGGCACAGGCAGCAAAGGACCCTGCAGAAGAGGGATAAGGCCTCCTTCCACCCCTGGGTGTCACACCTGGTCAGTTAATGGTGGATGAGCAGTTCTCTTGAAATCTTGCTGCCGGACCTGGCAGCCTTGCATTTGGATCCTAGGTCAGAGCAGAGGGGAGGGGTCACTGGCTGCCTTGTCTACCTGGGGAACCAGCAGCTGGGATTACACACGATTAGGTTACATACGGACTTCTTCCAAAGGAGCCTTGTATGCTAATGCCTGGGGACAGGAGCTGGGGGGCAGAAGGGGCAGCTGTGCAGGTCAACAGAAGCCCGGGAACTAGCTCAGTAGCCCCCTTGCTGGCAGCCTGAGGGCCAACCCAGGCAGGGTCAGCTCTCCAGGCCTGCCTCTAAGCTGATCAAAGCTCTCTGGGTCTCTTCTGGGTTGGGCAAGAAAGGGTGTGACAAGTCAGGTCACAGCCAGTCTCATTTATAGACAGGCTGAGGCCAGGCTCATGCAGAAAAGACCGAGGGTCCCCCAGGCCAGTATTTCTTCTGCCTTAAAAACAATAGAAAACGAAGCAAAATCCTTCCTATGACTCAGACAACTTGAAAACAGATTTTCACTCCAACTTGGGCTCTAGGAATTGACTCCACTGCCTGGAGTACCCTACATGAATTGTCTAGAGGTTACTGTCCCTCCTGGTCCATAAACTAAGGTGTGAGCTCAGATGAAGTCTCTGTCCTGGGATCTCAATTATTCTGGAAAATCAAGACAGAACCATGGTATGTGGGGAGCGTGAAAGGTCCATGGTTTGCTTGGACTTCTAGGTCCTGACACACTTGGGGCTTGGGTCAGGAGGCCTGCTGCTTACTTGGCTGGCAAGATGGCACACCCTGGAGCAGTGTGAGCCAAAGAGCCAGCAGCTGGGTGCCTGTCTGGTACCTGTACTGCTGTGGTCCAGCCAGTATGAACCTCTATCTTCACAACTGCCGATGGGGTAAGAGGCTCACCTGAGGGTCCTTGGTTAACAAGAGGTAGCACAGGATTAGTTTAAACTCATCTTGGTGAGATCCTGTGGTTCAGGTCCACTGGGGAAGAGCCAGGGGGCAAATGGAATTCTTCTGCCACCTACAAGACTCGCCGTTGGTGCCGGGAGGAGGTGCCCTCTTTCCCACCTGCCTGTCCCCTAGTAGGGTAAGTTCTTAGGAGCCACCCGCCAGACTTCAGTGCCATCCCCCACCCCCAAACACCTACCAGAAAGGCACAGGGAGGCATATAGGGTTATGGACCCTGTTAGCACCACAGCCCTGGTAAGGGGGCTGGTGAGTCACCTAGCTGGGTGTTCCCAGGTCCACACTTGCCTTTCAGCTGTAATTCTCGGTTTAATCCCAGGGACTTTAATTCCAAAACATCACCACATCTAAGAGCACAGCAGAGGGGCTGGCACAGGTCAGGGAATGTCTCAAGTGAGGGGATGGGCAGAGGAGGAAGGGTCACAAGCCTGGCACAGGAGGACTGCCTCAAGCACTGGAGTGGCAGTGGCCCTGCAAGAACAGGACCTTGGGGCCTCCGTGACTAGGTCTCCCACCTTCTTTGTGAACCCACTCCTCATTTAACTCTTCCTAACCTTGGGTGATCTCAGTATTAGGATCAGGCGTCACCACACATGGAGACAACGAAGTAGGAAACTACTTGGGTCAGTCACACGTCCATGGCAAACTCCATCAAACCATCAGACCCAACAAGAGGGTCTTGGAACAGGTGGTGGAGGGGAAACCCCCTTCCTGCTGCTCAGCCAGAGAGGTGTACCTGACATAGGGCCCTAGACTGCAGATAGAGCTCTGCTGAGGACTGAGAAATAGCCTCAAACCACCCCCATAAAGAGGCTGCCCTGCTCAGACTGTGCCACCCCACTGAGCCTCCTGGAAAATCACGGGCCATACCTTCAAATTCCTCCCTATGCACCCCTGTCCCAACCCTGCCATGGAGAAAGAGAAAGAGCTTTATGAGGCCTGAAGTTCAAGCCATGGCAGAGTGCCAGGTGGAGGAGACCACAGTGCATCAGTGTCACTGAGGTCCTGAGTCTGGGGACCCACAGGAGGGGAGCCCACAGGGCTGATTTCAGGTCACCTGACAAGGGGAGCTGCCCCATGGAGGTGACTCCTGCTTCCAGAATTCGTGGGTTGGAGCTGGAGTTTCAAGATGCCATGAGGGGGTGAGGGGTGCCTGCACGGGGCAGGGCTAGGTCTTCCAGGTCCCTAATCCCTTCCTCCTCTAGCTAAGACAGTTGCTATGGTAACCTGCACCATTCCAGGCTTAGCTGCTCAGCTCTAGTCCAGTGCCTCCAGGGATGCTGGGGCTGCAGCTCGAGTGTCTCTTCTCTCAGCCTGTCCAAGTCCTTCTCCTGGTGACTCTGTGCCAGGTGCTCTGTCCAGTGGTGATGTGAGGAGGAGGAGGAAAAGAGCACGGGGTAACAGAGGCCTCCCGGAGCCCCTCCCCTCCTTGGTCTCAGACTACTTCTGCCTCTGCTGCCCACGGTGGGCTTCCTCCTGGCCTCCTGCCCCATTCAGTGTGCTGCAGGGGTCTGTGGCCTGGACATCCACCAGACCAGCAGTGCTGAAGCGGGGATTACCCCAGGTGCTGTGCTGGGCAGTGAGGGAGGGATGGGAAGGTGCCTGCTCTGAGCATGTTGCGCACCCGAGGGTGGTGGGCAAACCTGCCTGTTTACATCCTGCATTAAAAGGAAAGGACAGGCAGCTCTACAGTCACACCCACAGAGAGCAAATGGAACACTTCTTCAGGGAGCAATACACCCTGCACAGATCTCAACCCGTGTTAACATGCCCCAGCTGGCCGCCAGGTCCCTGGTTCATGAGTCTATGGCCCCTTGGCTGGAGTCACGCTACGTTAGAGGACAGGGCTCCAAGGGCCACATCCTGCCAAAAATAGACAGGAGAGCCTGCTGGAAAGCCTTCCAAGGTGGGCAGGCCACTGGCAAGACTGGAGTACCTGATGGGCCTTGGCCTGAGGCTCTGCCCCCTAAAAACCAAACAACCTTGGGCCAGACCTGTTCTGCTTGTCTCAGGGCCCAACAACCAGGGGCCAGTTGGAAGAGGCAATGAAGGGGCCAGTGGTTGGTCAAAGAACCCTGAGAAAAGCCACGGCAGGGAGGGAAGGGACACCCACAAAACTGCAGCTGTGTCCCAGGCACCTCGAATCCCTGGTTTATCCACTATATGGCCCTGGTCGTGTGTTCAACTGCACATTCACAGCATCAGGCCTACTCTTCCTCTCAGAGGGAGTCCTGGGAACTTTAGGAAGGAGAAGCACCCTTGCGGACCAGAGAAAGAGAAGGGCTTGGAGGAGAGACAGGGCCATAAACACGATCCTGTCCACATGGAGTTTCTAAACTCCACCCCACTTCCACAGCTCCACAGGGCTGTATGGGCCCTTTCCAAGAACATTTTGGAGGCTATCGGGCCCATTTCTTGCCCGGGGAGGGATGGGAAGGTGGAAGGCTGGGGTGCTGGCTGTGAGCTCCTGTTTCTCCTGAGCAGGCTGGGCAGGCACTTCCGCCCCCACAGCCGGGCCGCCCGTCTCCTCTCCAGTGGAGCTGTGTGGGGCAGCGCAAAACCCTCAATTATCCCCACGCACATCTGCAGTGCCTACCCGACTGGAAGAGCACTCAGCTATTTCTAACTGCCTTCAGCCCCCTTCCTGCCTGAAAATCGTCTTGGGGAAACTAAAGTGGCCAGGAGGTTGTCATTTTACAGATCCTCCCCAGCCGGATTCAGTCGCCCTATGCTGATTGTGGTGCAGCCCCCAGGCGCAGTGCCCCGAGGCAGCCCTGGGGAGTGGCAGGGTGGGCTTGGCAGGTCATTTGGCCCTGCACCCCCTGAGCTGGTCTCTGCTCCTGCAGAATCTCCTCGGGGGCACAGCACGCATCAAGAGCCCTCCTTGTGGTCCTAATGAAAACGGGGCTGGCTGGGAAGCTGCTGTGAAGCCCCAAGGCCAGGGTGAGAAGGACTCAGCGCTTCTGGACCGAGCGCCAAGTACAGGTGGGGAAAGTGAGCCCCACAAGAGTGTAGTGACCAGCCAAGGGCACACACTTGGGGCCAGGAAACGCAGGGAAGGGAAGGATGCTTAATGGATGGGCAGCTGGGCCCATGGGAGCTGCCTGGAGCTCTGCCCTGCTGTCCCATGAGGAGTTCTGCTGCCAGGGAGAGCCTCTCACTGTCAGGGAGCCTGCAGGAGGCCCTGGAGAGAAGGCAAAGCACTAACTCCCTACAGGGAATTGTGCAGGAGGGGTGTTAGGCTCAAAGGTGGAGAGGTGAGCAGGTGTTTCTGCTGAGCTTGGGGTGCTAGAGGGCCACACGGGGATGGCACCCCAGTCTGTTCAACAACATCCTGCCATGCGCGAGCCAGGGCAGATAGGGAGCCAGGAGGCCACTGTGTGGTTAGGGCCAGAGGTTAAGGTGTTGGAAGCAGCAGCGCTAAGGTCCCCGTGTGGGGAAAGGACTAAGAGTCCAGCTGATCTGAGACTTGTAGGCAGAAAAGGACATAGCTGACCCCCAGCCTTCTGTCTCCACACAGCTGGATGAACAGAGTGCATCATGGGTAAAGACAGACAGCAACAAGCTCCCAGCAGCCATGACTTTAAAAAGACATACAATAGCATACAGCGTGAAACCAAAGGCCCTGGCTTTGTACACTGAACACACGCGCAACACGAGCCTACACGAGCGAGACACAAGCAAGCAACGCATAACAAAGGCGTCAGTGATGGTCTCTTGGAGGTGGGATTATAAGTGAGTTGTGTTCTACTTTTGGATATTCCTTATTTTCAACAATCTATAATATTAAATACTTTGGAATGTTATCCTTTTAATAAGATTAATCACTTCAGCAAGAATCCAGAAAAAAACGTGCCTCATAACTCATGAAGTTGGAGATGATGAGTGACAAGTTAAATAGTGACCATTCAAAAAAACAGTACATTTTGCTTATTTTATGTAATGGAAGAAAAAAAAAAAAGGGATTTCTGCGAAGTGTTAAATTAACACCTATAAGTAACCCTGAATTATTCTAGATGATACAGAATTATACAAAATGAAGAAGTATATTTCTGGCAGTTTATTTACTTTAGAGTCTCTGAATGTATGAATATCTTACTCATTTGAAAGTTTAAGTTTCATAAAGTTTAAGAATGGGTGAACATAACCTAAGGAGACCGAGTAATCAAAAAGAAATGCTGCAAACTTTAGGTGTGTGTGGCCCCAAGCTGAGCAGCAGCTCTGACTGCTAGCTGGAGAGACACGGCTGGAGGAGGCAGGTTGACGCCTGGACAGATGGCGACGGAGCCAGATGAGGGCCCTCAAGACCTCACGCCATCCTGAAGCAGCCGCCCCATGCTGGGGCCAGGTGTCTCTTCACCCTGACCTCCCCTTTTCCCCCCTGCTTGACACTAAAAACCCAGTTCTGCTCTGAACCCCAGCTCACCTCATGACTGTCCCAGCCCAGAAGCCTGGAAGCCATCCTAGGCCTTGACTCAGGCATAATTCCACCAGGTCGAGCTGCTTCTGATTCAGAGGGTTCTGCTTGGGGAACCCACTTCACCCCTGCAGGAGTCACACTCTCCTGTCTGTGGTTCAGCCTGACCTCTCCTGCAAACCTAAAGCGCACGCCCGCCATTGCTCCTGGTGCATCCGAGAGCCAGGGCTTTTCTTCTTGCCCCACGTGCCCTGTGCCACACCGACCATCCCTCTGGATGTGGTCTAATTGCATGCCTTGGCGGCACCGAGGCAGCTCCCTGGCCTAACACTGATTTTCACCCGGTGACTTCATCCCTCCTGGGGGTGTGGCAGACCCTGGATACCCCCTTGCCACCTCCACCCATTCCAAGGACGGTGACATCTGGAAGTCAAGGCATGAAGAGATGGGGCCCAACGTCCAGCAGGAGGCCCCGGCTGCATGGAGAAGCTGGAGGTGGTCAAGGGTCAGAGGTAACTGCTGACACGTGTGCTGTCATCAGGAGGGAACAGCTTGACTTCCTCCCCAACCAGAAAGAGGGCAGGGTCCTACCTTGAAAATGAGGCAGTCGTTCTTGTGCTCGGCGTACATGGAGGTGAGCCGGTACTGGCTCTCTGTGGTGATGTCAATCTGGTAGCCTGTGAGCGAGTAACAGACCTTGCGGAACTCCTGGATCTTGGTCTGGAAGACCTCCTTAAGTCGCTGGTTTTTCAGCTCAGCGCTTTCCACTTGCTTCTTCAGCTCTGAGGGGGAACAAAGAAGAGGAGGTGAGCTTGCCAGCCTGGCTAGGGATGAAGGGACAGCTCCGGGGCCAGAAACCTGGAGAAGGGGCAAACACACAGAGTGGCAGGGCTGCGGGGTGAGGTGCGACAAGGTGCTAAGGTGACACCTGCTGGGGACGGGAAGGCTGCACTGCACCAGCTGGGTTGTGCACCCAGTCCCCAAATGAAAAGAACAAGCCGTAAGCAGACTGACCTTTGGGTGGGGCTAATGGTGACGTTATTATATTAAAAGTAGGAGCTCCACAGAAAGGTGACTCAAAGAAGATATTGACCAGAGACCCCGGGTTCTGAGCTCCAAATTTTACACCTCACAAGATGGGCTCTTGAGGCAGAAGGATGTCAGTAACAGTGAAGATGGCCCCGAGTCAGGAGGGTGGGCTGGTGATGGCAGGCATTTGTTCACTGCTTTGTGCACCAGCAGCTTTCAGGAAGAATGTTCTAGAGAGGGGGCACTGACTCATATCACATCACATCACATCACATCCTCACAGTCTTCTGGGGTTTCTCTGCTGGTCCCCTGGAGACACACCATACCTAGTTTACAAAGCACCAGGAAAAACCAGCTGTGTGAGGCCACTAGGAGGAAACAGCAATAACCATGAGTCCTTCACCCAAGGTGCCTTCCGAGTAATTAAACCTCGATTGTGTCCCACTAATCAGCAAGGCTGGCTCCACTAAAGGTGCATGGGGTTGTCTCCCAGGTCAGGCGCGGCCTGGCAGGTGTCTGAAGCAGACCACAGGGACACCCTCTAGGGTCTGTGGCTGTCCAGGGTACAGGAGCCCAGCTGAATGAGGGCGACTGTGGAAAAGAGGTCCACAGGTCTCAGGGCTGGTCACCTGGGGTACGATCCTTGCTTGCTGTGGAGCCCCAACCATGACAGGGACAGCAGGCCCAGCTCCTCCGGCTACACCCCAGGGCTCAGGCAAGGCTGGCCTGATTAGACCGGTCTGAAAACCACAGGGTCATGGCCAGGGAAAGCTTGTGGGGGAAAAGGCTCGCAGGCCAAGTGCCTGTGGGCAAACAGGACAGGAGCAGGAAGGAGGGTGCAGTCCTTGGTCAGTGAGAGTCTGAGCACTGCAGGGGCCAGCTGAAGATGAGCGGATGAAAGTAAGGGTCACTCCTGGGGGTAGCTGGGGGTTAGTATGCATGGGAGCCTGTATTCCTGGGGGAGAAGGCCAGTGGAGACCAGGGGGACATGAGGCCCTGAGGGGAACTGCTTGGCCACAGCTAAGTAGCAGAAGTACTGTCCAACGCAAGGACCAAACCCTTAACAACATCCCTGCCTCACGTGCTCTGGAACATGCCAGGATCTGAACTTGCATCCTCTGTCTTGTCTACGTAGCCTGCAGTTCTGCAGACAGCTTGGTGTGGGCTACGTCCTGGTTCTGAATAAGGTGTCCTAATCTAGGGCTTGGCTCCTCCAGGCTCTCCACAGTCCATGCACTTGGCAAACGTCTTGCCCTCGCCTGCCCCCCATTTATCACCAGCTTTAAGGCCCCGGAGGACATTGTTATTCTGGAGCTGAGAGTCTCTCCATCAGGACGCAGGCTGGGAGACCTTGATTAATCGAGTAATCAGACTATGAAATCAAAAGGGTAGTCAGCGGCTCTGACCCCAAAGCTCTTCCGTGTCCCTCAACCACCCCACGTAAGGTGGATCTGCTAGCAGGAGGAAAACCCACTCTGCAGACAAAGTCTCTGACCATGCTGCCCAGGTGATATTTTACCATCACAGACTGAACTGCCTTAATGGATCTCAGATGTCCACTGGGAAAATTAAATTTTGGTAATAAACGCAGCCTGACCTTGGAGAAGACACAGAAATGCCACTTATCATGCAGTTCAGATTCCCATAAGCAGAGCGCTCAGCTGATGAGGCCAGACCTGTGCTGGTCAGTGTGAGGATCCCAGGCCAGCGAGGCAGTGAGCAGGGGGAGGTGAGGTGTGCTGGCTGCCAGAGCTCACCTGCCACCCGTGCTTACTCTCCGGGAACGTGTTCTGAGCACCTGCTATGAGCCAGGTGCCAGGAACTCTGGGAAAGCACTCCCCTGGCACAGAAGGTGGGTCTTCTGTTGTCTGTGATGGGCAGAACATGGGGCTGGCGAGAATGGCTCCCTCAAGCTCTCATGACCTCTCAGAGGTGGTGGGCTCTGACCCCAGCCTGCCTGGGCCAGGAGGGACATAGGGACCCAGCTTTCAGGGGAAGCGCACCTTCGTGGAGGGGGCTGGGGCGGGGGACTGAACTCTCGCTTTGATTTGGGGCACAGAGAAGTCAGTGTTTTGACCTCCCCATTATTCTTGTAGTTCAAACTACTTACATAAATGTGAATGAATAATTCACATGATGGTTGGATTAAATAAATAAAAGATGGGCCTTCTGCCTTAGATACATCACTCTCATGCAGACTCTTCCTTGAGAGCGCCCAGGTTTCCTGTGGGGGTCAGGGGGTGGTTAAGTGGTGTTCAGATGTGTCTCTGGGGCCCAGTGGCCCCAGGGTCAGAGTCCCGGAGGGCAGAGTCCCCGGACCTGGCCTGCACCCACCTGCAGGCCCAAGGGGACAGCTGTCCCATCAAAGCCCAGCAGCCATTGTCAGGCCTGCTGGTGATGACCACAGTGGGCTGAGCTAGTGGACTGGAAAGGGCCCTGTGAGGTTTGCTGAGAGCTCCAGAGCCTCTCTGGCTGGGGTAAACTGCCCATAAACTCTAGGCCCCAAACAACGTGCCCCCATGTGCTGTACTCTTACTCTTAACATCTCCCCAGCCCTTGGCACAGCTGTGACGAAGGACTGGCAGAGGGCTCTCATGGGCTTGGTGAAGCATGAGAAAGAGAAAAGGGAAGCTGGTAGACAAGTGAGGACAAGTGAGAGGACACGACTACCAAGTCCAGGTGAGGAGAGTGGGCAGAAGTTGCGGGACGGTCACTGAGGCAGTTGAGCCCGGTCTCCGAGCAATGCCATCTGTTCTCGGACCTGTTGGATGGGGCAGGCCCCCGCTTACTGACTGACGCCAGCCACGTCCACAGGACATGCTCCGACCATGTAGCCACATCTAACCTCCACCCTTCCCCCACCATCTCAGCCAACACTTGACTCCAGCAGGAATCACGAAGGCAGCTGTGAAAGTTTTGTGGAAAGGACACAGAATAAAAATAAATTGCACGCTATTATGTAAAGGCTGGCAGGAGAGAGTGGCTTTGCCCCGAGAGTGTAGATGTCAGGATAAAGGAGCGTTTGTAGGCACATTTCTCTGGAGAGCCTGTTCACAGTCTGAAGTGGGAAGAACAGTTTTCTCCTAGAGGTGGGCAGAGCAGGTGAGGAGCAGGCAGAGGCTGGCTGGGTCTCTGCAGGATCTCCAGCCCACTGTGCCTCCATGCCATGGAAAGCACACGTATCATTGCAACTCCAGTCCCTCTGTAGCACTCTGCAGGAGAAAGGGCAGGGAGATGGGTAGCAGCAGTGTCAAGAGTCCATCCTGCCCAGTCACTCTCATGGTGGCTCCACTAGCTCCAGATCAGACCCAAGCTGCTGCCCCAGGCTCAGGGCAAGCCTTTGGGAGGTGGAGCCACCAACAACCACTGCTCCACCTCTCGCTCCCTGGAGTGATGAGGCACAAGTAGACAGGAGGGGACAGAAATGCTTTTAAAGCTGCAAATTGCTCTTAGGAGAGCAGCCTCCGGGCCTGTTTGTCCACTTCCCTCTTTTCCAGTGGGCCTACTGGCTGTGGCCAGTAAGGCTCTGGGATAAGGGCACTGCCCACTGAGGGAGCTGGAGGGCCCTGTGCGAGGTGACTGCATACATGTCAGCTCAGAGCTTGCCAGCCCTTCCCTGAGCTGTATCCTACAGGACAGACTGCACCAGACCCATCTGAGCTTGTCTTTTGCCTCCATCCCAGGACCTCTCAAGGCACAACTCCATGTTAGTGGGCAGGCCAGACCCACTTTCGAGTCCAGAATGATTCTAACTGCAAACCTCACTGCTATCTGCAGGCATGGGTGGGCTCAGCTAGTGTTGGGAAGTTAGTCCCTCCAATTAGAGATAGCTAGTGTGGGAGCTTGAGTCCACACTAGAGCTTGGGCTGGAAACCAAGGTCGCTGGATCCCAAAACCAGGCTGCTTCTGAAGGGCTTGCTGTGTGGTCTTCTACTTGGTCACTGAGCTCTGAGCAGCTTCTGCCCATGCCAGCCTTGGCAGTCAGGTGAGGTCCTCTGTTCTCTGGGCTCACATTCTTCTCTTCTGCCTATCCAGTCCCAGCCCTTCGCAAGGGGTCATTTGGACAGATTTCTAAGAGAAGATATGTAGATGTCAGCCTTTGCAGAGGAACCTGGCTGGCCACTCCCCAGTTCCATCGGCACTGACTATATTTCATGTCCCCAAATCACTGCTCTCCTTCCTACCTCAGGACCTTTGCACATGTCTGGAGCAGCCACTCCCACCTCATAGTGCATGCTTGTACATTCTGGCTTTAAAATCACTTTCTGTCTTGTTCTTTATTCTCAGGGTACATTGTTTTTTCCTGCACAGTGTTTATCAGCACATGGAGCACATGCTTCATGCTTGTTTCCTGCTGTAGACTAGGAGCTCAGCAGAGGTGAGACCCAGGCCTTTTGTCATTACTGTGTCTCCAGTGCGTTCCAAGGAGACTGGAGTACAGAAAATAGTACTGCCATTTCTGCTTAAGCTCTAAATACAACGCTGGAAAAGCTTTACAGTAGGTGTAAATGAAAGTAAACACCTTTGTACAAGGAACAAACCCTTGAATGTTTGCCTCTGCTCCTCCCAACAGAACAGTGAGAGGGGGATGCAATGTGACAGCAGACAAGAGGGCCAGATAACATTTTGGGAGATGAAAAGCAGATGGATGAGAGGACACTGACTTCGAAGATGGGGGTAGGGATTAGGGAGCAGGACTTCATGGTCCCTGGTCCATGGGGAGACCAGTAGGAACACAACTGTGACTGTGGCCGAGGAGCTGGAGACGCTGGTTCAGAGTTGTGTAAGAGGCATCACCATCCTCTTGTGCCCCTCGGTGACAGCACAGCCCCTCCCTGAGAGGAGACTTGAATTCCCACTGCGGAGACATCAAGGTCACAGAATGGGACATGAGGATGAGCTGCAGAAAGGGAGAAATGGGGAAGATGGCTAAGCACCCCAACCACAAGGAAGAGGCCGCAGGGCTCCTAGGGTTTGGGGTACCGGCGAGAGCAATTGCCCTATCCAGCAGCTTGCTCCTCAAGAGGCCAACCTGTATGAGGCCAACCTTGGATCAACAGCTCTTTTGAAGGGAAGTGGGCAGGACTGGGGTCTCTGCAGGAAGAAGTCAAACTGTACCCCCAGCCCACTGACCCAGTGGGGCGTGCCCTGTGTAGGCAGCATTCTTCTGTTCCATCACTGACAGGGCTGCCTCGGGGGGAGGGATGTTGTAGGGCAGCTCTACACCCTGGGCAGGTCCGGGGGGTCTGGCAGCTGAGCTCCTGCTGCCTATCTCTGCAGCTCAGCAACAGTTCTTCCTAGAAGGGGACTTGGGGTGCAGAGCTCTCTGTAGAGAGCTCTGGAGAGAACAGCCTGAGAGGCGAGGCCCACAGAAACAACATCCAGGAATTCCCAGGGAAAGTCCCACTGGCCAACCACCCCTACCCACAGAATGGCCAAGCAGAGGATGGAGCAGGTCCTAGAAAGAAATAAACACAAGGGCCATCAGATCCTGGAAGAAGCTCCTGATAAAAACACAGGGACAGTGAAGGAAAAAAAAAAAAACCCACTAAGAGGAAAAGAAACACCACATTAGTAACTACTTATAAGCTTGTTGGAAGAACAGAACAAAATCTATCCAAAACATGAAAAAGGACACTGGAGATTGAAAATGTTATCAGAGCCAAACATTCAATGGAAGGGTTAAAAGATAAAAGCAGAAGAAATCATTCAGAAATTGCCCTATTCAAAAAAAAAAAATCAGAGATGGAGAATAGCAAAGAAAAGATAAATGGAGAGATTCTGGAAGCCCCAATGTCCAACTAATAGGAATCTTACATAAAGAGATTATAAAAAGTAGGGAGAGAGAAATTACCACAGAAATCACATAAGAACATCTAGAAGTCAAGGAGGTGCACTTCGAGGCGGGGCAGCTCCCAAGTACCCAGCATGAGGGTGTGGAGCTGGGGCACAGGGCACAACAGAGGTCGGGACACTGCAGAGAGAAACCCAAAACCACCAGAGGAGCCCACAGGATCCCAAAGAGCAGGGAAGCCAAATGGGTGCACCCACAGCAGGCAGCAGGTCTCTCAGTGGAGGGGTGCTTGCAGAACCACAGGAACCCCAGGTCCCAAGCAAGCATCATCACCAAGAGTCGATGGCCTAATTGCAGCCCCTGGAGGTCATGCCACCCTCCAAAAGAAAGGTGTGGCAGAGAATGAGAAGGAACTCAGGAAGTGGAACCCCAGAGGGAGACTAGGAGCAATAGCTGTGGAGGGCGAGGGATGTCACGTGATGCTGGGCAGGCTGTGGTGGGGGCAGTGGGTATGGCCAGAACTAACGGCTAGCCTGTTGGGTCTCAAAGGGTTGGGAAGAGTGTGCGGCTCTGTTGAGCATTCTAGGGATCAGACACGTCTAGTAGAAAGCAGAGGCGTGAAAGGAGAAGGGCAGGCGTGTGTACGTCTAGGTACATCACAGCCCCGTTGACAGGAATTTTAGCTGTGTACCCACAGGGCACCATGATTCCGGCTCTAAAAAACACATACCCAGAATACTGATTGAGCCAAATGTGATGGCCACGCAGGGTGCTGGGGCAGGAAGACACGGAGGCATGAGCGTGCTCACTAGCCTCAGAAAGCTGCTGCTATACTTCCCTCACCCAGGAGCTCCTCTCAGTGCAGCCATGGCCTCTGTCACACGTACAACGACCCCCTAGGCCCCACATCTCAGGAGAAGCTTCCTTGTGGCCTAGGGAGGAAAACCCTCAGCATCACGCAAGACTGTCCTCCATTTCTGTGCTGTGCACGCCCATTCTCACTGCACTGATGAAGGGCTCAGGGCGTGTGCGTGGCCACCTGGCTACAGCTGGGCTCTCTTCCCTCAGATGGTGGGGGGTCCCAGGGCAGGTGGCAGGCACTGTTACCAAGAGCACTGGCTGCTGACAGACTGGGCCCTGCCCCTCTGAGGTGGGCAAATGCTATGGGGGGAGGTGCTGGGAAGAGGAGTGAAGGGACAGATCAGGTGGTGGGCGTGAGAGGAGTCTGCAGTGGCAGGGGTTGAGCCCCTGAAACCACTATCTGGGAACTGGAAACAGTTTTTGAAATTTTCCTTTGGGGACAGAGTCATTTTTCTTCCTGAACAGTGAATAAAACACACTTAGCCAATGCTGGGATTTTTCGGCTTTAAAGAAACAACAAAAAGAACTAATCTTTCACCATCAGAAAGAACAGCGCTCTGTTGAGACAGGCAGCTATTTCAAAGTGGAGCTGCTGGGCTGCTCTAAGGACGCTCATGTGCCAGGCCAGGAGGGAGCTGCAGGATGGGGCCCAGGGTGCAAGGGTGGCCGGCGCACTATTCACTCTCTGAAGAGCCCAGACAGCTGGTGACGGCTTCCTGGGCCAGGAAGGCAGTCTAAACACCTGTGCTGCAACCTCTGCCACATTTGCAGGTGACACTGGCTCCTGTGTCCTCCTGGATACCACACCTCTGTAGCTGGGGGGTCAGGGCGGAGGTGTTGGCTCAAACCAGCAGGTCCACACAAAGGGGTACACAGAAGTGGGATGGCAACAGTAGGAGAGGCCACCACCACCTTCTTCGATGCTCACAACACTCATTCTACATGGTCTGTTTTCTGAGCATGTATGCAAGGAGGCAGGGCAGGACCCTGTTCCAAGATGGGGACATCAACGCTCTGGAGAGGAATGGCTGGCTTCTCCTCTCTCCCCCCATGGCAGCAAGTGCTCAGACCGAGGCTGGTCTGCAGCTCAAAGGTGACGGAAGATGGCGTGGCTCCCCCAGGACATCAGGGCCTACAGTTCCAACAAGAGCCTCTTGGCAGCAGGACTGAACTTTTCAGACCCAAGTCAGTCAGTGGCTCTGGGCCGCCCTGTGCCCGAAGGTCTCTTATCTTCCTCAGGTCCAGGAGAGCAACATCAGAACCAAGCTGAAGACCTGGACATGGGGATAAATGCGAAAGCAAGGGTGGCTGTAAACTGGGCACCTAAGGGACGTGTTGGCATGGACAGACCCTGGGGGACAGCAGATGTGGGGATCAAGGTCCTGAGTAGGGTCCTGGCCTCCTTGGGTGGGTCTGAGGTGCCTGTGACAGGCCAACTAAGAGCCTGCTTGGCTGCCCAGAAGGTCTTGAGGAAGAATACAGTGTGGTTGGCAACCACACAGCTAGGACTCAAGCCAAGGGGCCACACAGCGAGGCCACGGAGCAGGCACTCGAGATGGTCTGAACAAGACCAGGCGCAGGCACGCACAGAATGCTTCTCCAGATCTGAAGGGCAGTGGGGACCGGGAGCAGATGTGTTCTGAGTTGGTTCCTCCAGCTGAACAAAGACCAGGGAGGAGACGTGGCTCTGCAAGGGGCGTATCCGCGGGGTGGCTGTGGTGCAGGGCGATGCAGAGGCCCGGCCTGGAGGGAAGAGGGCCAGGAAGCCCAGGCACCAGGCTGAGGTGGTGCTGCAAGTGCCTCGCCCCCTCCTCCACACAAATGAGTCCACGCCAGGCAGCTGAGGGCTTGGCGGGTGCACGTGTCCCCGTGGGAAGCGCTCCAGCACCCCCCGGCAGGCAACGGGGAGTGGCGGCTTTGCTCAGGTCCAAAGCTGGGCCCTACTTCTAGGATGAATTATTCATGTCTAGTAACTTCTAAACTATTTCAGTTTTACATTTTTAAATATTTAATAATTAGGCATAAAATATTTATGCAATTTTATTAGCAACTGTGGGAGCGGCACTGCAGGGTTGTGGCTGTGGCTTGTGCCCTGGTCCTGGCTGCCATTTGGAGGTAGGAGGAGACGAGCCGTGGCTAGACTGATGCCCCAGGCAACCTCCTGTGAGCGCCAAGCCTCTGGGACATCACGCACAGTAGAGCAGAGCCGCCCAGAGGCCGCCTTCCTGTCCCAAATCCAAATTCCAGGAGAGGAGCCCAAGTGGCTGACAGGTTCTGAGGGGGACGCGGCCAGTCCACCAAGAACCATGTGTGCCGGTGCCAGTCAGTGACTTCAGCATCCCACAGTTCCCTGCTCCCTGCTCAGCACTTACAAGGGTGGTCCTTCTAAGGAGGGGCGCACCTTCTAAGGAGGATGCCATGGTCCCCGCTGCCAGCTCCAGTAACAGGCAAACAGGACCCCACTGCCCACTGGCCAGTCTACTATAGCCCCTGTGGGGATGGCTTCACTTGAACTGCCTGAAGTCAGAGGGCCCCGGGGACACAATCTCCATTATGAGCCTATGTTCCCCTGCTGGGCCGGAAATTGCACGTTTTACACAAGAGCGAAGACGCTCGCCCTGGAATTATATGTAGATGAGCAGTGCATGTGCCCACCACCAGGCTGCTTGGCAGACGCCCGCCCTGGTAAGCGCAATGCCGGCTTTCAAACAGGGGCATCTCTGTGTGATTAACGGCTCACTCTGGCAAGCAGCTTGTCACCTTGCACAAAAATGATCTGAAAAGACACCAGCAATTACAGCCCACCAGATTATGGGGTGGGAGAGTCCCAGGGTGACAGGCGGGCGCTGACATGATATCATATTCTCAAGAAGACTCCCTCCCCCATTGAGAACAGAGCAGCTGAAGCCCCAGAGGATGGCCCATTCCCCAGTTGAACTGGGCACCATGCTCTGGGCCTGGTGCTCCTTTGGGAGCCAAGGGCCAACTGAACCTTGGTAGGAGCCCCAGTCTGCCCCTCACTGGGGAAGTTTACCATTCAACAGATGTCATACAGGCCCAGAGAAGGTCAACATCTGCTCAACATCACTCAGTCAGGGAGCAGAGGCCTTCAGGGTGAGATAGGTAGCCCAAAGGCCACGCGGGCAGCTCTAGCACTGCTGTCAACCACAGTCACCATCTGTCAGGTGCCAGGCCTCTTCAGAGTTGGTGTTCACCTTGGTGGGAAAGGCTGTCCTCAGCGGGTCATTTCTGAACACCCACCAAGAGGTGGAGAAAGCTCTGTACTTGGTACCTTCATAGAGGCACTGCTCAGACTTCACTTTACTTCTTTATCTATTTGGTGGCTTACTAAACCCCCACACTGGGCAGGGATCTGGGCTCACTGCTTAAGGCTCCTCTGTGTGTTGGTTCCAGAGAGTGCTTGTCTTCAGCTCTACGATCACCATGAGTATCACTCATTCACCTCCATATCACTGCTGGAGGAAATGACAATTGGACAGTCCAGCAAATTGCCTGACGCATGCTCTCACACACATACACAAATGTACACTCAAATGCCCTCGCACATGGACTCATACACATGCACTCTCACACTCGTGTGCATGCACACATGCCATCGCATATGCTCACACACATGCACAGTGCACTCATGCATACTCATGCTTTTAGACATGCATGCACAATGTTCTCAAACACATGCACGTACACTGACATGCATTCATACACAGAGAAGGCACTCACACATTCACATACATGTGTGTTTCCATGCACACATGGTATCCCATGCATGCACACATGCATGCAAACTCTCACATACACACTCGCTCTCACAATGTATTCATACATACACACTCAGGGCTTTTACATGCATATTCACACACATACCAAGTTACACACTCACACATGCTGTACTTAAATATGCCCGCTAGAGCCAGAAACTGTCTAGGAGAGAAACACGCAATAGCTATAGCACATCAAAAACCCCTCGAGATGTATAGTGGACAACATCACTGCTTAACCTAGTTTCCGGCAGCTTCTCCTCTGCACACTCCTGCAGAGGGTCTGTCAAGCTGGCTGGGTGGAGAAGGAGGACGCCTCTGGCCCCTGGGCAGGACAGAGATTTCTGGTGAAAGAATCACGTGGGGCCCTGGGCTCAGGGCTAGGAGGACCACTAGGTGATGGTGACGAGATGATGCGGCCAGGTCACAGCTGCTCTGAGAGTGTCTAAGGCAGGCTGTGGCACTCTTGGTCCATCCTAAGTCTGCATTATTAATTTCTGACAGTGCCTTACAGAAACCCAATTCCCTAGAAGGCGAACTCCCTTTCAGAAGAGGGAAGCCTTTTCAGAGCTCATCTTTTATTGACAGTCATTTTCAAGTCAATCTGTCTGCTTTTGGCAAGACAAGAGTTTTAAATCTTCTTTCTCTTTGCCTCCTTTTGAGATGTGGCAGTCTATTAAAGTCTGCTAATGTGTGCAGCAAGGTCTCAGATTTGAAATGTAATGACTTCTTCAGACAGCAGTAGATTAAGGATGAGGACTATAGAAGTGGTTCAGCAGCTGGAGCAGTCCACAGAGAGAAGGCTCTGGAAGAAGGGAAGGCCAAGGAATGACAGAGGTGGGGTGTGTGGCAAGGTAGCTCTTTGGGGAAGAAAGAAGACAGCCTGAGAGATCCAAAGCTTCCCAGCAGAGCCAGGCTGGGAGAATGTCTCCCTGGAAGAGGGTTCTAAAGTGAGGAAGGAGTAAATGAAAAGCAGCCTGGCTCAGCTTATACGGAGGAGTGCACCAGACACATACACATCCAGCCTGGAGAGTTGTGGAAGAAGTGCGTGGAGACTTCAACTTCATATACAAATAGCAGTGTCATCCTCTGGCCTGGGAAGCCTCAGTGTTCCCAAGGCCGGTACCTTGGGGCTGCTAATCAGAGAACCAGCAACACTGTTTCTAACTCTCAGTTGCTCAGTGTGGCAGGAAAAGCAGGCTCTGTGACAGCCTCTGCTAGAAGATGAAATTGGGGCTCAGAGGGGTGAAGCATTGTGTCTGAGGACACATAGTGGGTGGTAAGAGAAGCAAGGCCTACAATCCAGGTCCCCTGAATTCCACTTTTGGAGCAGGGCATAGGGCTCCCTGACAACCAATGACGTGCAAAGCCCTGGTGCCCGTCACCAGCCTTCAGAAGGAAATGGCATTAATGCGGCCGGGCCCACTCCATCTCAAGTGTGGTCACAGGAGCTCCCTGCCCATCTATTCAGTCTGCTCAGCGTTCATGTTCCATCCACGGCATGTGCCACCACCCTGCAAATGTGGAGGAAGATCAAAAGGGGAGGAGGAAATGGCCTCTGGTGTGCCCCCACCCTCCCACGCCAGCAGGCACTCAGAACTCCACCAGAGCCCTCTGTATGCTACTGCTGCCACTGCCTGTCTAGGGGGATCTTTTTCCCAGAGGTAGGTACCTGGGCTTTGCCTGACTCTTCCAAGGGCAGCTGCTGCTTCCTCTCCCCCAAGCCCTAATGACCTTGTGTAAACCAGAGGAAGAAGGTTATTAGACAATTTACAGAAGAGTGATCAAGACACAGACCAGGGAGTGATGTCCACTCCTGATGCCCAGAACCTTGGACTACTACCTCACAGCAAAAGGACTTTGTGCATGTGAGAATGAAGGAGTTTAAGATGATCCAAGTGAGGTGAACCCCCTATGAAGAGCCCCAGGGCTGGGGACTTCAGAAACACTGGCCAGCTGTTTATTCACTCAACAAATATGTGTTGAGAGCATCCTGTGTGCCAGCAATCATTCTGAGCTTAGAGGACCCAGTGTAGAGACACAAAACTCCCAGCCCCAACAGAAACTACATCCCAACTAGGGGATACAGGTAAATGATATAAATAAGATAAGCAGTATCCCAGGTAAGTCCATGGACAAGAAAGCAAGGAAAGGGTGGGTAGTGAGGGTGGGGCAAAGAGAAGCCCTAAAAATACAGAGCGGCCCTGCTGAGGTGAAGCCTCAGCAGATTCCTGGGAAGTGAGGGAATGAGTGACTACCCAGGAAAAGCATACTGCAGGCAGAAAACAGTGAGTGCAAAGGTCCCAAGGTGGGAACATGCTTGGACTGTTCAAGAAAACCCAAGGAAGAGACTGACAAGCCCATTCGGCAGCACACATGGAAATGCAATCTCTAGAACAATACGGTGGAGGACTCAAGTTGTCAAGACTGTAGGATGCAGACATAGGAAAACAGTCAAGGAATGGAGAATTTAGACGAAAACCCATACCATCAATGGATTTTCAAAAAATCAGTAAAAGCAATTCAATGAGGGAAAATCTTTTCAGCAAACAATACTGAACAACTGGATATCCAAGCAGCAACAAATGAATCTTGACTCCTTTTTTTATATACAAAAACTAATTTGATATGGATCATAGGTCTACATGTAAATGCTTCTAGAAGAAACAGAAGATTGCAATGTTGGGACAAGCAAAGATTTCCTAGGACAAATCACTAAACACAGAAAAAAAATAGATTAGACTTCATCAAAATTAAAAACTTTAACTTACTAAAAGACACCATTAAGAAAATGACTAGAGAAAAGCAATCCAATTTAAAAACGGGTAAAAGATTTGCGTAGATGTTTCACCAAGAAGATGTATGAATGGCAAATAATCACATGGAAATGTGCTCAGCATCGTTAGTCATTAAAGAAACGCAGCCACAGTGAGATGTCACTTCACACCCACCAGCACAGCTCTCATCACAGAGCCCGAGAATAACAATGCCAGGAAGGACAGCAGCAGCAGCAGGAAGCCTCACGTGGGGGGGTGTAAACTGGTGCAGCCATTTTGGAAAACAACTTGGCAGTTCCTTAAAAAATTAAACACAAATTTACCATCCAACCCATCAATTCTACTCCTACCAAAAAGAAACGTGAACCTATGTCCACACAGACTTTCATTCAAGTGTTCAGAGAGCGCCGTTCATAGCAGCCCAAAGGGGGAAACAACGCAACTGCCCGTCAACTGAGGAAGGGACAGACAACATGGGGGCTGCCCACACAGGGGATGTTATTCAGTCATACAAAGAAATGAAGTCCTGACACAAACTACAGCACAGACGGACTAATGAACACAGACACTGAGTGGAAGTTAGTCACACAGGCCTGCATGGCCTATGATCCCATTTATATGTAATGTCCAAAAAAGACAAGTCAATGGAATGCAGCGGAGCGGTCACTGTGAGTGGAAACAGACACAGACTGCAAATGTGCAGGCAGGATTCGCTTGGGATGATGGAAATGTTCTAAAATTAGATTGCAGTGATGGCTGCATAACATTGTATACTTACTGAAAATCACCGTACATTTAAGAAGATGGAGAGCTGTTTTTTTTTTTTTAAACCATTTGAGCTGTTTAAGCTCACAGCAGAATGGAGCTGAAGGACTTCCATAGACCCCTTGCCCCGACATAGGTATAGTCTCCCCCGATGTCAACATCCACTGCCAGAGAAGGACACTTGTTACCACAGGTGAACCCACACTCACACGTCATCACCACCCAGAGTCCAAAGGTCACTCCTGGTGTTGTACATTCTATAGGATTGGACAAATGTATGTCATGTATATCCTAATAGCATCAATACTGAGTAGTTTCACTGCCCTGAAAATTCTGAGCTCTACTTATTCCTCTCTGCCCTGAAAATTCTCTGAGCTCTGCTTATTCCTCTCTCCCTCCCTCTACCACCCTCATCACTTAATCCTTTGGCCCCAAAATTTTCTAGAATGTCATATAGTTGTAATCTTTTTCAGATTGGCATTTTTCACTTAGTAAAATGCACTTAAGGTTTCTTCATGTCTTTTTATGACTTGATGGCTCATCTCTTTATAGCACTGAATATATCCCATTGTCTGGATGGACTAGCTTATCCATTTATCTACTTAAGGGCATCTTGGTAGCTTCCAAGTTCTAGCAACTATGAATCAAGCTGCTAGAAACATTTGTGTGCAGGTCTCCGAGCGGACACACATTTCCATTTCCTTTGGGTTGCTGGATCCCAGGGGTTTGAGTTCACCCACACCTGGTGTCTGCTCGGTGCCAGGCAGGTCAGGTCTGCACCCACATGTCCACTTTCCCATCACTCTTAGTCTACTGGGTTCCAAATGTGTGTTAGTGACCAGTTCTGGAATCTTCTCTTTTGGAAGCATTCCTTCAACTCCAACCTCCACGCTCCATGAGCATTTTTCAATAATCTACAAAAAAATCACACCTTACAGCAGATGGTAACTTGGGGTCTGTCTCCCTCACGAGTCTGAGAGTTCTAAAGCAGGGACTTGGCTAAATCCCCAGAGCCAGGCCTCGGTGCTGCAGGGCACAGGGACAGACAGAGCCACCTGAAGAAGGTATTTCCATGGAGCAGGCCTGGAAGAGCCAGGACTCTGGCAGTTGGGAGACTGAGGGGGAGGCAACCCCTTCCTCCGCCTCATCTGCCTGCGAACCCTGTGATTAAATTACATGACTTCTTTACAACTCCAATTAAACACCTAATTGATGGTGTTGCCCTTTATTACCTGACACTAAGAATAAACAAACAGTGTGGAGAGAGAACAGCCTGGGACATACAGTAATTAAAGTGCCAACCAGTTTCCAACAAAGGCGCCTGTCTGGAGGCAGCGGGTAGTAGGCCTGGGATTCTCCTCACCTGGATGGCACCTGGGCCTGGCCTTTAAGGCCTGTCAGAGCGAGCATGCGCTGAGACGCGGCCTTCTTTCCCCCACACTGTTTCCTCCCGATGTGCTTCAGGGACACCGTGAGCTCAGGGGTGGCCTCAAGGACAGGGCACGCTGACAACACAGGCACAGGTGCTCCTGACCTGGGCATCCCAGACTGCAGAAAGCTTAGCTGATGAGGGCACTCCCTCATGTGAGTGTGCCCACACTCGGACTTTCCTGCCAGTGAGGACTGTGACTTCCCACCAACTGCCCACCCCGTCTCCTTCTACCCTCTCCAAAGCCTCACTGGGCCCTCACCACTACCCCCGAGGACTTGAGTTGACCGTCCCACTTCACAGATGAGTAATGGGTCACAGCACCAGGCTACCAGTTGCTAGGGGGCAAATACAAGTCCAGAACTTGGGTCACCTTGTGATTTCCACGAGACCCCTGCCAGCTGCCCCAAGTGAACTCTGCCTCGGGTTTTCTGTGCCTCTTTGCTTCTCTTCGGGCTCCTCCAAAGGTGGCTGTCTTAACCCAAGCCTGCAGCCAGCCTTCTGGAACTGAGTTAGGGGAGGAGGGGAGAGGTGTCAGGTAGTGACACAGGAAGTTGTTTCTTTACTCAAAGAGGTTCTTCCAGAACAGACAGGTCCTGGCAGCCCCAGGTTAATGGGCTGATGACAGTGGCAACCACTATCATCACCGAAGGCCAGAGGCATGTGACCCTGTGTGCCTCCCTTCCCCCTCCAGCATGGGACCCTACCCATTAGGGTGGGGCCCTGCTGTTCCCCAGGAGCCTGTGACCTAGTGTAACCACCAGAAGCATGGGACACTGTCCAAGGAGTGAGTATGGTACTGTGCACCCCCAGGCACACAGGACGGCCCACTTATACTTCTCTTTCCCCACCTTGGTGCTCTGAGGCCCTCGTGCTATCAAGGGGTGGCTGACCATCACCATGGGGAAGCTGAGTGATGTGTGTCTGGCAGCTGGGAAGGATAGGCCGATCATCCTTGGGGAGACCAAGATACCCATAGAGGTCTCTCCAAAGTAGGGCCCTAGGCCCAGTAGCAAAGCTAATAGGAGATATCTAACAGCTTGTTAAAAGAAGAGTCATGGGGACTCTGGTTTGCACAGAGGGTCTAGATGCTTTTCTCCTCCAAATGCAACTCTGCACCCTGGAAATAATACCAGAGCAGTCACTGGGTGCTCTGAGAAGTAGGAAGAAGTGGGGAGGCTTGGCACTAGGCACTGGGGTGCAGCACTGCAGCAGGGTAACTCTGACCTCACCAACAGGGGAAGGTGATGAGCTGGTTTCTGGCCCACCCACCTGCAACCGACCCCTCCCAGGACCCCATGGAGGCCATGCCTCCTGGAACTAGTGTCTGCAGAGGGGGCTTCAGTGTCTAGGGGAATGCTCTTTCCCTGCAGTTGCGAGGTGGGTCCTACACACAAGTCTGTGCCTAGAACCTCACCTTGTCCCCCAGGCCTGGCACTATTCCCCCTTCCTCAGAGACACAGATGCAGTGAAGCTGAAAATTCGCTTACCAAAGTAATTTATACCTTTAATGCAATTTCAATAAAAAACAAAATCTCAATGGCTTTTTCTTGAACTTGACAAAGTAAGTCTAAAATTCATTTAGAATAATAAACAGGTAAAATAATCTTTATGTGAAGAAGAGGAAAAAAAAAGCAATGCCTTGCTCTATGCCAGATATTAAAACATATTTTAAAGTTATAATTACTAAGCACATGGTACAGGAAGATGAAATAAGGAAACAGAACATATGAATACAGATCCTATTATGTATAAGGATTTAATAAAGATAAGGACACATGATAAATCCAGAGCAAGGTAGGGCTACCTGATAAATGGTACTGGGCAACTGTTTAGTGATCTGGGAAAAGATCAATTTAGATCTTGACCTTACACCATATACCAAAATAAGTTCCAAGTAGATGACATCTTTAAATATAAAAATAAGCCAAAAGTTGTAGGAGAAAATGAAGTTATTTACCAAAGCTCCAAAGAACTTTTTAAGTATAATGAAATTAGTAGATGAGATTCCCCCAAAGTCAGCTTTCTATACAAAAGAACCAGAAAGAAAAACCAAAAGTTAAGCTTCCATACAAACTTAACTTTGAATAAAGCGGTGGGGGAGGGGGGAGAGGGAGGGAGGAGCACTGGCCATAACAAGACCATTTCCTCAAAAAATTGCAAGCTGTTAAAAGTCACCCAAGATAAAATATTGTAAATAATCTGCTATTTCTATGATCTTAGCCCACCTGGGCTGATGTAGTAGAATACTGTAGCCTAGTTCTGGAGGCTGGAAGTCCAAGATCAAGGCATCAGCAGATTCAGTGTTTGGTGAGGCCCTGCTTTCTGGTTCACAGACTGCTGTCTTTTTCCTGTGTCCTTAGATAGCAGAAGACTAAAGGGAGCTCTGTGGGATCGTCTTATAAAGCACTAATCCCTCTCATGAGGGCAATGCCCTCATGACCTAACTATCTCCTGAAGGCCCCACTCCTCCCCACACTGCCACAATAGGTACTGGTTTGTTTTTTTTTTTATATATAATATATATTTTTATTGTTATTTATGTCTTTTACATTTTGCATTCCCCTTGGGTAGCCCACCACCAATTCACCCGTGATCCATCTCC
>PVIJ01001880.1:0-180285 GCA_004024925.1 Scalopus aquaticus
AAAGGATACATGCACCCGTATGTTCATTGCAGCACTGTTCACAATAGCAAAGGTATGGAAGCAACCCAGATGTCCAAAAATAGATGATTGGATCCAGAAGATGTGGTACATATACACAATGGAATACTATTCAGCATGGAAAGAAGATAAACACATGCAATTTGCAGCGACATGGATGGAATGAGAGGGGATCATACTCAGTGAAATAAGCCAGAAAGAAAGAGAAAAATATCGAATGGTTTCACTTATAACAGGACTATAGGGAAACCAAACAGGAGAGAGACACTTGGGGGAGTGGGGGGAGGGGGAGGAAAAGGGCACAAAATGGAGTAGAAAAGAACACAAGGGACCACGGAGATGGATCACGGGTGAATTGGTGGTGGGTTACCCAAGGGGAATACAAATGTAAAAGATATAAATAAAAATAAAAATATATATTTATTTAAAAAAAAAATCAGATAGGTTCTCAACAGGGGTGATATCGCCCCCTACGGGTCATTTTGTGACTCTGTCCTCAGGGAACTGAGCTATTTAAAAGGTTGGGTCAGAGTTTAGTGGGTAGAGTGGGCAACGGCTAGTAGTAAAGTAATGGGCACTATTAAGCACTTACTACGTGCCAAACACTATTCTGTATGCTTCTCGTATATCAAGGAGTCTGATAAGTCTGACTTCACTTGAGTCTGATCCTAACCCTCTAAAGTTGGTCGTATTATTCCCATTTCACGGGGGGTAGAGCTGAGGCGCAGAGAAATAGTTTGCCTCTGGCCCAGGGCACAGCAGATCTAGGACTGCAATGTGAGCTTGCTCAGCTCACGCTCCACCGCTCATAAAAGGTGCTGAGCAAGTCAGTTCCACGCTCTTCTTCATTCCACAAATCTTTACCCCGTCAATGATTGCACACATTAAAAAGTCTTTACTGGTTACCTGTTACATGCCAGTTCTACTACGCCCCCCTGAATGGGGCCTTGCGGCTGGGCCTGGGGATGGAGGGTGCATGGCACCGTCACGCAGCACCGGGCACACGACCCTCTCTGCTGGTCTTCCTTCTAGAACAGCATAAAGGGAAGAGCAGGTCTGGGGTTACTACCGCGCTTCTGACACTGCAAGATGCACAGGCCGCCCTGAGGGATTCTGAATCTGTGGGTCTGGAGCAGGACCTGAGATTCTGCATTTCTGACAAGCTCCCAGGTAATGTGGCTGCCCCATGGACCACATTGAGGGGTGGTAGGAATGTCAGCCCTGGGAGATTCCTCAGAGAATCAGGAAGGACTCCTAGGAATCGTGTAGTCCAACTACCTCCTGGTGCTGACAGAGGGAGAAACTCAGAGAGGGTAAGACACTTGTCCAAGGCCACACAGTGAGTTAAAAGCAGAGACTAAGTCTTCAGACTCCCATCCGTGCTCTTTCCACTGCCTCCCATTCAAGGCAGGAACTTAAGACTAAGGACAGGTGTATCCAGGTGCCCAAACACCCTTTTGGCATTTTCAAACCTCTCCTCCCCCACCTCCTGTCTGCATTTCCATACTAAGGGTGTTCTCAGGCGCAGACAGGGCAGATGACACTCTCTAGGAAGCTTTTAAGGTATCATCTCCTGGAGTTCAGCCCATCCCTCCCCCAGATGCTGCACATCTGGATTCACAGAGAGCACTTGAGTTGATGGAGTGAAACCATTTTCAGGACAGAGGAAAGGCTGTCTTCTCCAGACTGAATAGACAAAATCTAACAACAGGAATTCATTTCCTAGAAATTAAACACTGAATTTGTTAGCTTTTACAGAATCCAAACCCACTATTCACCATCTGCTTCCCCTACAGGAAGGCACAATACAGCATGATTAAGAGCACAAGCTTTAGAGTCAGGTAGACTGAATCCACTTCCCCGTTTGCCATTTACTAGCTCTGTGACCTTGGGCAAGTTACTCAACCTCTCTGTTTCATTCCACTCAATAGCTATTTACTTAAAGCCACCACATGGGGCCTGAGAAGCACAGATGCAGACTGAGCTTTTAGAAAAACTTAAGGTGGCCCTGGGGAAACTGCCCTGGAACCCAGAACCACAGATGTGATGGAGGATGTGAGAGCAGGCCAGGGATGTGGGAAAGTAGCAGGGACAGGTAATCTGCTGCAAGGATCCTGAGGTCCTTCTCTGAAAGTGGCTTTGAAGCTGAGCTTGGGAGGACAAATAGAATCAGCACTAGGAGTTACAGCCCATGATACCTACTCCTTGAGACTGGGGCGTGGAGAACCCTTCTCTGCCATGCATCCCCACCCTCTTTTCTGTTTCCTATCACTTACCTTGCCAGGATCAAGCAATCCCGTACCTTTCTCTTACCCTTCTGTTCACCTGAGCTCAGCAAAAGATGCCACCTCCTGCTTAGCTGACACCTCCTCCTGCAAAAACCACTATCACACTTTCACTCCTCTGGGCCTTTAAACCTGTTATTCCCTTTACCTGCAGGGCTTTTCCTCTCAGCTCCTCCACCCTCTCTTAAGGTCTACCTTGTCCCTGGGGTGGAACTGCTCTCCCGCTCCCCTTTGTCCACTTACTGCACATCACCCTGGACTCCCCTGGACTGAAGGTGCCAACTGCCTGTCCTCTTGTTGGTCTTATTTCTGAATAAAAGGGGAGCCACGTGGGTCAGAAAGCCCAGTGCCCTCAGTATAGGGTCCCCTTCCCACTCGCCTACCTGTCCAACTCCAAGTTCACCCTGAGGACTGAATTCAACTGGCTCCTGTTGGCTAATCTGCCCTGCTCCACGCACCCAGTGGGGCCAGCTTCCCTGCTCTGTGCCAGTTGGGCCTGGAGTTCAAGGTTTGGATGCAAAGCTCTCATCATCCTGCAGTCTGGGCTGTGGGTCTCTCTCTGCAAGATGGTTTATTCCCGGAGCAGAGACCTGGTTTTGTATATAACCACGTGTTTTGGGGTTAATACTTATCAGTGATTCAGTAACAATTGGCTTAAAGAATGAATAAAAGAACATCAATAACTTTTACCTTTAACTCCCCTCTCTGTACTTCTGGCTCCAAAAGTCCTTTCATCATCCCTCCTGGATGTCCCACAGTGGCCACAAATGCAACCAAACCGCCCTCTCCCTCACCTTCGCCAGCCTCTCCTGTCTCTTCCCTGGAGGCCTTCTCCTGTTCCACTCACCCTTTCCCAATAATTGGAATCCCCCTCTCTGCTCTCCTGGTTTTGAACCTTTGAAGGAGGAAGTCAAGGCTCAGAAAGGTAATGCAACTGGCTCTACCTACACCTGCAGTATTTGGGGTATCTGGGTTCAGACTGTCCTCTCTGCCTGACAGAGTGCTCTTTCCAATTCCCCTCCACACAGGCCTACTGTGATCCTCTCTGTTCTGAGGCTCTCCTCAAAAGTCACTTCTCCAGGAAATCTTCCCTGGCCAACTGGGTGTAAACTCCCCTTCAAAAACTCTCCTGACTCCAGATTTGCCTGTGCCCCCTACTGCCTGCAACTGGAAGCTCCCTGAAGTCCTACCTAGCCCCTCTGGGGGCTCCTTGCCCATAGCAGGCTTGCAGTGAGCCCTGGGGCAAGCAGCACACCTTCTCTTAGGTTTAAAGCTTCCCTAGGTGCCCATCTCACACAACAATATCTAGAATCCTCACCTTGGCTTACAAGGCCCTATATATATTTTTTAAAGATTTATTGATGCACACAAGAGCTGGGGTGTAGACCAGAGGTGTAGGGGGTGTGTGTGAGAGGATTCACCAGAGACAGAGTGGGGAGCAGAACAGGCAGATCTACTGAAATACACTGTTGAGGGGAGCAGTGGGCGAGGCAGGAGAGGTCTGCTGCGCCATGTGGGAAGCTCCCTGGCTGGGTATCGAACTCATGCTGCAGTGGCTCTGGATAGCTTCATAGTGCTGAGACTTAACCCCTTGTGCCACCAGGGAGGCCCACAAGGCCCTATATTAACCTCCCTGCCACCCTCTGGCTGTATCTCTTAACAGCCGCCCCCCCCCCCTTAAATATCCCCTCTTCAGCAAAGCTTTCACCAAGCAACATAAAGTGGTGTCATCCTCCACCGTAGCACCTGCTTCATGCTCATTTTAGCACTTAACTCTAGCTGATATTTTTTGCTTGTTTGTTGCTTGTCTGCCCAACACCTCCCCTCCCCCCCTTGAACCTTCCGTCTAGCTCATCGTCATATCCCCAGGGCATAGACCTGCGGGTTGTGGGGCTGCCTGAGCTCTGGGCTAAAGGGCCTTTGTGACTCAGGGGTGTGATAGCGAAAGTCAGGGCGGGGATGAGATCACCCAGGGAGAGGGGCTGTGTGAGGAGAGAGGAGGGCCTGGTAAACAGGCAGAGAGTGGCTGTAAAAATGCGGGCAGACCTGTAAAATCCAGCATGACGAAGGAGGAAAAATACAAGTGTTAAGCCACAGAAACCCCCAAGAAGAGAGTGTTCTGGAGGAAAGAGAGTGGTCACAGTGTCAGCTGCTGCTGAGAGAGGAATGACAGACTGAATGGTGTGTGCTGGATTAGGCTTCCTGGAGGACACTGGTGAGCTCTGTGGGTCTCAGGGGGGCCCAGGAACTCAAGCTCTGAGAACCTGCATCTCTGCTCAAATTCACAGCACTGTTGTCAAAGAAAGCAGTCCACTATCTGGAAACAAGGGGCGACCCAGAGGACCAGGCTCATTATTAATCCAGCACGTAACTGACTAACTCAGAGGAAGCAGCTCTGGACTGGGCGCTGTGGGAGGAGAGGAGGCCCTAGGCATGTCGGTCACAGCCAAGTCTAGCTGGTCAGCCATGCCCTCCGATGCCATTTTCTGGGTCCTGGTTTCCTGGAAGCCTCCATGACAAAGACCACCCATTTGTCCCCCTACTGGACAAGACCAGAGCTGGAGAAGGACAAGCTGTCTGCGCAGCGTTGCTGGCCACCTTAGGTAACAGGTCCCTTGATGTCCTTGTGAGAAAGGCTGAGAACCGGACAGCGGCTGTGTGGTCCAGAGGAAAACAGAGACCCCATGCTCAATTAGGAATTCCAAGTACCTGGAAGCCAATTCCAAGGAAGACACTGAGAGGCTGCTCCTACTAACCCGCAGTGACAGCTACTGGTGACCGAGCTGCTGCCCCCACCAGGTGCTCCGCAGCACGGAGCACAGCAAGCCAAGGGGGGCATTCTTCTCCCCACTTCACACGGGAGGAAACCAAGGCTCAGAGAGGCTAAGGGCTTTCCCAAGGTCACACAGCTAGTAAGCAGGTTGGGTTTGCTAGTGCAGCCAGTCTCACTGAGTCTCCGTTCTTCAGCTTTGAACTTCCCCAGAGCTAGTGAGCAAGGGACTTCAGCCTTATATTCTCTTACAAGCAGTATGACCTTGGCAGGATTTAGTCCCCACTCTCCCCATCTGCAATAAAGCAGATTTCTTAGTGCCCTTCCGATCTGACATTATGATCAGCTAGGATTTGCACACAACTTTACAGTTTATAAGTAGGCATTCCTACAGAGCATCTCATTTACTCCCACGGGTCCCGCCGGGTGGGAGACGCATCCCCTCCATCGGATAGATGTGCAAACTGAGGTTCGAAAAGATGCGGTGACCTGCCCAAGGTCACGAAGCAAGTCGGGGCCCGCAGGTTCTGGAAGGCAGACTCCGCGCTGGACACTCCAACTCCCCTCCAGAAAGGGGCGGCCCCGCCGCAGCGCGGAGCCCCAACCTGGCCGGCAGGGGGCAGCGCCCCGCATCCCTCGCCGCCCGGGGCCACGTGGGGGCGTCAAAGCCCCCTACCGGGGGGCGCACCTCCCGCCCCGCCGGATCTCGCTTCGCCTCCGGGCACCCCGGACGAGCGCCGGAGATGCCGCAGCCGCCTCCGGGCGCTGCCTCGGCCCACCTCTCCATCCTGGGGCTCCGGACGGCGTTCCCCGGACGCTCCCCTCGGGCTGGACCGGTCTTCTGGGACCCTTTACCCCGCGCGCGTTCCTCCTGTTCAAAGGCGCCGAGAGGTGGGACGCCCCGGTCACCGAGGCCCCCAGAAGGGGCGCCCCCCACCCCGCCCCAGCTCCTTCGGGACGACCGCCGCGGCCGGACTGGGAGTCGCACGAGGACCCGGACGCGCCCCTCCCGGGCGGCACTCGGCGCCGAGCGCTTACCGGCTCCCCGGCCACGCAGGTGCGAACCCCGGGCTGGCCCTCCGGGCTCCTGCTTCCTCGCGCAGCGCCGCGGCGCACCGCGGGCGGCCGCCTCGGCGCCTGCGACCCCCTGCCGAGCTCCGGGCGCGCCCGCCCCGCCCCGGGGGCTCTTCCCCGGCCCGCGCCCTCGCGATCCCGCCCTCCCGCCGCCCCTCCCAGCGCCCTGCGGCTGCTTCTCCACGCTCCCCTTCCCGCGCCCGCCGCTCCTCCTCGCTCCCCTCCCCTGCTCCTCCCCCGCGAGGCTCCCTCCCCGCTCGGCCCCCCGCCCGTCAAGAGGGAGGCGCGGCCCCTGTCGGTCCCCTCTCGGCTCGGGAGCTCGGAGTAGCCGCCGCAGCCCCAGCCCCGGGGTGGGTGGGCGCTAGGAAGGGAGGGCGGGAAGGCCCCGCCGGCGCTCCCGGGTCCCCACCTGTAGGAGAGCGGTGGGATGAGTCTGGAGTCGGGTGGTGGAGAGAGGCGGGCCGAGCCCAGAGAACCTTGGTGCAAAGGCTGGGCTTTTCCCTCGCCGAGGCTCCGCCATCTGTCTCTGTTCACTGCGTCCATCCTTAGCTGGATTTCCCCCCTCATTTAACAAGTATTTATTAATCTACGTTCTATATAAATAAATACACCTCCTAGGCACTGGGGCTATAGCAGTGAACAAAATAGATGTGGACCCAAAGGAGCTGACATTAATGTAATATGGTAAACATGATGAATAAAGGTAAAAGGCCCAGAGGAAAATTAAGCAGGGACAGGAGGTAGAGTGAGGGGCAGACTTGGAATGGGGTTGTGGGAGGGGAGGAGGGGAGGGGCCTCACTGGGGAAGTGGCCTTTGAGCAAAGGCAGGGGGTGAGGGAGTGGGCGCTGCGGGAATGTAGGGACACAGGCACTCAAGAGGGAGACACGGCGCCTGTCGGTCCCCTCTTGCCCCGGAGCCCCGAGTAGCCCGGCACAGGAGGCAGAGACCCTGAGGTGGGCAGTGACCCGCCATGCGCCATTCCTGGGTGAGGACTAGGAGGAGTCGAGGTCAGAGAGAAGGAAGGGGCAGCCCCGCCCTCATTCAAACAGCAGATTCTGAGCCGGCCCACCCCAGGGTCCCGCCAGCGTGGGTCCTGAGGTGCCTCTGCCTGGTTCCAGAGGACGGGGCTTGGAAGAGGAGTTGAGGACAGATGGGAACGTGAAGACCCGTTCATGAGGAGGCCCAGCCTGGACACTCGATGCCCCACTCTCCTTGCGGGCTTCGGGTCTGCTTGCTCTTGGGTATTTTGAAGCCTTGTATTCCGTACATTAAGATTGTTGTCTCCTTGATGATTTGACCCGTTATTAGGAAGGGCCCTGTGTCCCTGTGTCTTGTCATAGTCTCCTTAGCTGGGTGGAGGGAGAGCCAGAACCCACTGTGGCTGCTTGTTTACAGCCCACACAGCTGTTTGACATCTGGCACACCAGAAACAGCAGCACACCCAGACTTTGTCTTAAGTGTCCTTCTGTGTCCTTCTGTGTCCACAAATTCCCTCCCCTCCTTTCTCCACACCTCCCCCTCCCGGTTTACCGTTTGATGATTGGCCTGGAACCTTCATCTCTTTCAACTCATTTTTTTGGAAGGCTGTGATCAATGATCATTAATAATGCAAAAGTTCTTTTTGTCTTGGTGCAAATCCCAGGCAAATAAATCACTGGCAAATAGACAGGAGTTATCGGCAGCCACACCTCGCCCTCCCCTCCCCAAGCCCTGGGCTCTTTTCCCAAATAGGAAATAGGAAGATTGAGCACTGCCAAATGTGGGCATTTCCCAAAATAGGTACTGCTATTGGTGCCCCAAGTTGAATACAAAGGGAGAAGGGGTCCTCCCTGCATTTGCAGCCGCTGTCAGGTTCCTGAAGTTGGGGAACCCACCCAGGAAGAGTAAATGCAGAGGCACCTGGTGAGTGTCCCCAATGAAGAGACCCCACCGGGCGCAGGGGCTGCCCTGAGCAGGGACGAGAAGCGGAAGGGACAATAAACCTGTGCAGGGTTTCAGCTGCTTCCACCGGCTGGAGTCTTTGACAATAGAGCAGCCAAAGACAGTAAGTGCCTCTGGGAAGCCGGCTTAGGGCAGAGGCAGGTCTGCTGGAGAGGGCTTACCTGAGCCTTGGCCTTCACCCCAGGCCACCAGAGGTGCTCACTGCAGTCCCCACTCTCAGGAAGCTCACAGTCCAGGAGACAATGCAGATAAGCCAGCACAGAGTGGGGGAAGGGAGAGAGGTAGTGGGGCCTCAGAGTTTCAGAGGTGAGCACACCCCATCTGGGTGATGGGCAAGGCAGCCCTGCATTGAACCTTAAAGGGCGAGTAGGAGGCACCTGATCCCAGAAGGGGGACAAAGGGAAGCAGAGAGGTTGCCTGTTAGAAGGACCTGCTTGAGCAAAGGCCCAGAGGGGACAGAGAGAATTCTGATAGGGAAACTGCAGGCCTGCAGACATTGCCGGAGGCGGGAGAGGTGGGCCAGGTGGAGCTGAGGGGCAGGGAAGGGCCATCTCATGGACAGTGCTGAACGCTAGGCCAAGGAGTCCTGGGCTTTCGCTGAGCTGAGGAGCCAGGGAAGGGCTTTGAGCAAGGCAGTGCAGCACCAGATGGGACAGGTTGGAAATCCCTGGTCCCCTGAACTCAGGTGCCCATGTGGGCATCATCCACAGTCCATCCCAGCCCCTGTTGGCGACACACTCAAGAAACCCAGCAACTCCCTGATCTGCTCGCTGCCCCTGGAAACTGTCCTCGGTTCTCTCCTAGGGCGTTTTTCCTAAAGCCGCTGTCCGGCCCTCCCTGCTGCCTCCTGAAAAGGCCCAGTTCTGTCCCTCCTGAGTGTCCTGCCCGCTGAGACCAGGCTCATCCACTTCCTTCCACCTGGAAAACTCTAACCCCCATTTCCGTACAGTCTTTCATGCCCCCTAGTCCCACCATGACGCACCCCCAAAGCCATGCCCTGAAATCCATTTTCCGTGAAGTCCTGCCCCAAGGAGGCTGGTTCCCTCCTGGGAGGCCCCATGGCACTGTGAGGATTACAAGTGCCGGCTCAGGGTCAGACCGAGTTGGAATCCTGATTTTATGGCTCAGTGGCTCTGCAGCCCTGGACAAGTGCTCTGAATTCTGTCCTCGCGGCTTATGTATAAAGGGCCATAACAGCAGTGCCTGCTTCACGGGCTTCTGCTGAAGGCCAGCTCCAGTGCACGCATCTGGCGTCCACAGCACACAGCAAGCCCCCAAGAGTCCTGTCACGGTAACTCCAGCTGGGAGGCCACACGTTCCACAACTATTTTATGACCATTTCCCCCAACAAGAGTTTGGGCGGGGGGTGGTTATTCATCTAGGAATGTCCCATGCCAGCACTGAGTCTGGCACATCCCAGGCTCTGGAGCAAAGGAGGATGAATGAACAATGGATGGGGGTAGGGTGATAGAAGAAAAAAGCATGCAGGACCTCCCTGGTGGTGCAGCGGGCAACCGCTGCACTGTGGCGCTTCCAGCAGTGGTGATGAGAGTTCAACACCCGGCTGGGGGAGATTCCCACATGGCGCAGCAGACCTCTCCTGCCTCACCCGCTGCTCCCCTCAGCAGTGTATTTCTGTCAGTCTGCCTGTGCTGCTCCCCACTCAGTCTCTGGTGAACCCTTTCACCACCCCACACCTCTGGTCTGCACCCCAGCTATGAATAAATAAATAAATCTTTAAAAAAAAAAAAAGAAGAAAGCGTGCAGCAGCTCCTGCCCCCACAGATGCTCTCTATTTGGGAAATGGGGGTCAGCCTTGCCCTTTTATGAAGAGGGTTAAGTGATCTCATGTCAGAGGAGTAGCATCCGGGGCAGGCTTTGTCACCAGACAGTTTGGTTTGCAGTTTGTCCAGGGGCGAGCTGTCTAGACAGGGGGTCCTCTGCGGGGAGGAGCAGGGACTGCATGGGAATCGAGGTTCAGGGAGGGCTTTCCAGGGAACCTGCAGCCCGGCCTGCCTGCTGCTGTTTTCTTCCTGCTGGTGGCCGAGGTCCTGGCTGAGTTTGCTACCTGCCCCCAGCAATGGAAATGGTTCCCAGCTTCTCCGGGCACCACAAAGAACGGCTCCCACCAGCCGGTGACAAGGTAAAGCGAAGGCTGGAGACTCCATGAAGGAAAGGCACCGATAGCCATCAAGCACTTCTTCTGTGCCAAGTTCGATGCTAAAGCTTAACAACTACATGCACTGTCCTCTCTCTGTTCCCACGAGGAAAGGGCTGTTGTGTATTTCTGTTCGATGAAGAAGCAGACAGAAGTTAAGTGACTTTTAGCAGGAAGGGACCTCAGTCAGATCTAGCTCCCTGAGCCCGTGCTCTGCCCCATAGGTCCCCTCTCTCTGCACAGGGCTCTGGTAAGTGATGCCAGTGAGGAAAATTAGGATGTGATCTCTCCTCCCAAGGAGTTTATAGCTTGAGGACAGAGGTGAACTTAACCTACCTTATATTCCCAGCCCAGGGCCTGGCAATACAGTGAATGTTGAATAAAGCACGGATTATTGGAGCTAGAAAGGTTTTTGGAGTTCAAGTTCACCTTTCCTGTTGACTGACCAAGGGGGAAAGGGAGAGCTAGAAGGAGGCGCTAACTGGAGAATGTGGTCAGGAGCTGGGCTCTGGAACCAGACTACTGGTTTGAATCTCAGCTCCACCACTTACTAGCTGTGTGATGTGGGTTAGCCACTTCTGTAAGCCTCAGTTTCCTGGAAAAAAGGGGATAAAGTTGAAGAATTGAGCAAGACCATCCACATGTGGGACTTGACATGACATTTAACAGATTCCTGCCCCACATGTTGCTCTTATTACGATGAACCATGAGACCCAGTGAGTCAGTAACACATCTAGACGAGGCCTCAGGCTTCCCGACTCTCAGTCCAGTGTTCTTTCCAACCCCCGTGGTTCCTCATCCATTAAAGTGTAATCAAGGGCAGGTGCAAGGGGTTAAGTCTCAGCACTATGAAGTATCCCCAGCCACTGAAGCACAAGTTCGGTCCCCGGCCAGGGAGCTTCCCACGTGGCACAGCAGACCTCTCCTGCCTCGCCCGCTGCTCCCCTCAGCAGTGTATTTCAGTTGCTTTGCCTGTTCTGCTCCCCCTTCTGTCTCTGGTGAATCCTCTCACCACCCCACACCTCTGGTCTATACCCCAGTTCTTGTATACATAAATAAATAAATCTTAAAAAAAAGAAAGTGTAATCAGATGTCACATAGGGAAGTGTGTGAGATCAGGTGTCTGCGGTCCTTGGGGACAAGAGCCCAGATGTCCCTGAGCCCCTATTTCAGGGCCTCCTGTCATTCTCTCCTCCCTGTCTTTGAAGCTGCCCCTTGCCCCCCTTGACCTGAGTCCAAGACTCATTCCTACTTGGCACAGGCCCCAAGACTCCTGATAACATCCCCACACCTCCCAGGGCAATTTCCTCTGGGCCAGAGAGGGTAGGGAGAGCTGGGAGTAGCCGACAGGAAATTCCCCAGGAGCAGTGAGGGATGATGTCCAGGGTGTCCAGATACCATCGCCAGCATCGAGCTCGGAGAGACAAGAGACAGGTCCTGCAGGAGAGGTTTTCTGTTTGTTTTCCTCAAGCTTGACTTCTAAGGATAGAATTTAACTAAGAACCTAATTGCTTTGCCCCGGGAATAGAACTCTGAGGGGACAGCAGAGCTAAGGCTGGTGACCACGAGGAAGGGGGAGGGGCCTCTCTTGACTCGATGGACCTGGAATGGGCTCAAGCTGCAGCAGAGACACAGGTGACCAGACCCACCCACCGCCCCCGCTGGCGCCTCACTGAGCACCAGGCACATTAAAGAATTCCTCAATTAACCTCCACAAGAGCCTTTTCAAGAGGCGACTATTCCCCTTTCACCCCCCACTTTATGGCTGGACAGTCTGAGGCTCAGAGGGGTCAATAACTCCAGGTGTCCCTGGGGGGAGAAACTAGGTCCACCCTAGCTACCAAGAGGGCTTCCTGGATGCCAGGCACTGCCCAAGGAGCTTGGGTTATGCCAGACTCCCCACCCACCCACAAGCACGCTCCTTCATTGGCTCCAATTTACAGGGGGAGGAAACAGCACAGAGAGGCAGCAATGTTGTCCAAGCTCTCACAGCAAATCAAGGACAGCACCAGGTCCCACCCAGGCAGCTAGCTCTGGGGCCCATGTCACTGGGCCTCACTTCTTGAGTCCATTTCTCAAGTGATGAAATAGCATTTGTGGCATCTCTTCTTATAGGAGTGAAGAGGACAGATGAGATCCTGATTCCCAGGGAAGCATCATGAAAAGTACAAAGCCCAAATGAGGAGTCGCTATGCCAGAATCAAGGCTGAAGGGGAGTAGAGAGCATGGCCAGTAGACTACCCCCTAATTCCGCAAAATCACCAGCCTTTCCCCCATTGCCTACCTCAAGCTCATGATCTCCTTGTTCCTGGAGGGTTTTTCTGCTGTGTGCATGTGTACTTAATTCTCGCTCCAGAGAGCAATCTGGTAAGTAGCAAGTTCTTTCTCAGTGTTGAATTGAGCAGAGAGAAATAAGGCTGGTGCTATAAACCCAAACAAATGCCAGTCTCATTACTTTATAGTCCGATCCTATCACTTTCATTGGGACCCAACTAAGCTGAAAGGTAGGATATAGTTCTCAAAAGTGGCCTGGAAATAATAATAATAGATGAATGCTCTTTCCAAATTTAACCTTCAGATATTGTGGGAAGAGCAGCGCTCATCTCTCCAACGGCAAGACAGCTTGACAACCTCTGAAATTCAAGGGAAATTTCTGGCATGGAAAAAATTAATTGACAGACACATCTGAGTTTTCTAAGCATCCTTTTCAAATCTCAGGTGTTCCATTCAAAACGGGTTCTCCAAATTCCATGTAGAAATACACATTCATTCAAAAGGCAGTTTCCAAAAGTTAGAGCTGATTTTCCCTCTTTGGACTTGTTACGCATCTCCAGGGATTCTGAATCTATGAGACCACTCTCAAAATTATCACTAAGTTGTTTCATATTTGTTTAAAAAAAAATGCAGTGACTGAGGCTCAGAAGTAGAATGAGAACGTCTCAAAATCATAAAGCAAGCTCCCCTCCCCATGGGGTGGCTCCTCCCTTCTAGCCTAAGCCCTAGGCAGAAAAAAAAAGTGCTTCTCTCTTCTTTCTCCTCAGCACCCCCAGACTGGACCAGCTGTGAGGGCCACAAAATTAAACCTCAAATATTCTAAAGCGCCTCAAAGACATTTCCTCCCATGTTATGTGGAGGAAGCGCATACTTGGAAGATGCTAAATTACCTTAATTATGCTTCTTTCGAAGGCACAACGTGCTGTCTGCTTTCGTGGTGGGGGGTGTGGGTGCCTGCTGCGCACAAATACAAATCAACCCGAATCCAAACACAATTAGCAGGGCCCCGCCCCCCTGTGATGTGGAGCAAGAGGGAGAAAAGAGCCCATGGGTGGGTGGTGGGTCAGCCTAGCTCCAGGGCTCCTGCAGAAGCTGGGCTCCAGCTAGAACCTGAAGTGGCTGCAGCTGGCACCAACTCTGGACATTGGGGGCTCAGTGCTGTACCAGGGAGAGGCTGGGGTGGGGGACCGTGACTGGGGCAGCACTAGCCCCATGCGACAAGCAGCAAGACTGTCGAGTGAAAGCATCACAGGAACTCACTGAACACAAGAAGCAGGTGTGGCTTGAGGATGTCAGGGTACAAAGAGTGCACGTGTAGGATCAGACAGCAGTGGGTTCAAATCCTACTGCTGATGCCTTTGACCTGGGACTAGCATAGTAGCCTCTCCAGGGGTTCCTCTTCTGTAAGATGGGGGTTGTTTACCTGCTTACCAGGTTCAAGTGAGGAGTAGTGAGCTGGCGTGCGGACAGCTCTTAACTCAAGCCCAGCTTGACTGAGTGCCTGAGGGGCAGCTCTTGGATGGCTTCTCATTGTTCACCCACCCTGTTCTGCAGCAGAGTGGATCTCCCTCATTCTCTTCCTCAGGCGGGATGTAGAGAAGAGATAAAACAGTTTGTAGATGGGACAGTGACTTAATCTGCATCGCTTCAGAAGAAAGGAGATTTTTGGAAGGAAATCTGTACAACCTGGAGTCAGTCCCTTCACCCCCTTGGGACTCAGTTTCCCCATTTATCACACAACATCTAGAACACAAGTTGGCTCTGTTCACCTAGTGTTTGTGCTTGATGACATCACCCGGCTGCCTCCAGAGCTCGTCCTGAGGGATGACGGGAGAGCGGAGTCAGAGAAGTCCTCGGGTGCCGACTCATAACTTAGAGCGATGTGACTGGGCCACCTAAGGAACCAACCGAGGATGAGGGTGGTTGTCTGGCAAAGGAAGGGAGACTTGGGTATGTGCTCAGCACTGTCCAACCTTTTTTTTTTTTTAATATTTATTTATCCATAAAAGAGCTGGGGTGTAGGCCAGAGGTGCAGGGAGTGAGAGGATTCGCCAGAGACAGAGTGGGGAGCAGAACAGGTGGATTGACTGAAATACACTGCTGAGGGGAACAGGAGAGGTCTGCTGTGCCATGTGGGAAGCTCCCTGACCGGGGATCAAACTCATGCTGCAGTGGCTCTGGATAGCTTCATAGTGCTGAGACTTAAGCCCTTGCACCACCAGGGAGGCCCCAGCTTTTTTTTTTTTTTTTGTAAAGAAACTTAAGTTGAATTTGTTGGTGAAGGGGCTGTTGGTGATAACAGCAGTTTCTATTTTTTGAAACCTACTCTATGCACACGTGGAACATCTTATGTGTATAAAACCTTTCCTCCTGTGACATTGCCAGAAAGTCATGGCCCCATTTAAAAGATGAGCAAACACATTTAGAAAGCCAAGATCACATAGCTAGTCAAAGCAGAAGTGAGACTTGAACCCAGGAAGCTCTGGCACCAAACCCTGTCTTTATGCTGCATTTGCCACTTGGGAGCTGCACACAGTGAATGAAGGAACATAAACACGTGCGGATTTCCCCTGTGTCAGCAGACTCAACATTGTGCTTATGTCATTGAAGCATTACACTAACATCAAAAAATAGGTGTTCTTGTTCCTGTTTGGTAGATGGGAAGACTGAGGTTCACTGAGGCTAAGAATTAGATCCAGGACACAGCAACACAGAAGGGCAGGTTTGGGGACTCCTCACCCCTTTTTAGGCTGTGCACCCAGAGTGGTGATCTGGTGAAACCTATGGACACCTCAGAACATGTGTTTAAATGCAAAAAATAAAATACGTAAAGTTGCAAAGGAATCAAATTATAATGAAATATAGTTATCAAAATATATTTTTAAACTATGATATAATTAAAAAGCACTTCTTCATTAACATGTAGAATTAAAAGATCTGGAGGCTAGTCCAGCACCTACTTTAATTTCAAAATTGTGATGATCGTAAATAATATTTCAAGATATCTGCAATAAGTATAATGGGATATAAAAATAGCTATGATTTTTATTGGAGCCACAGTCATAGGAGTTGCTAATAATATGTGATTATTGCCTTCATTCATAACTGAAGTGATGCTAACTTTCAGATAGGAGATCGTGAAAACACAGATGTATATTTTGTGTTCCAGGTTCATAAACTGCCTGAATTCTACCCACAGAGCTCTCGGGGGTAGGGGGTGGTCTGTGGATTCCAGTTAACACCCCCAGTTTAGACTGCCACTGTGGTCACTAAGTTGAAATGTACTTGAAGTTTACTTACTAGAAACCAAATAACTTTCCAAAAGTTTGTCTCAGGGAGCCTCCCTGGTGGTGCAAGGAGTTAAATCTCAGCACTATGAAGCTATCCGCAGCCACTATAGCACTAGTTCGATCCCCGGCCAGGGAGCTTCCCACGTGGCACAGCAGACCTCTCCTGTCTCGCCCGCTGCTCCCCTCAGCAGTGTATCTCAGTGGATCTGCCTGTTCTGCTCCCCACTCTGTCTCTGGTGAACACTCTCACCCCCCGCAGCCCCACACCACTGGCCTACACCCCAACTCCTATATACATAAATTAAAAAAAAGGAATCGTTTTTTTAAAAAAAATAGTTTGTCTCAGGGAAGATCAAATGTTTGCCCAAGGGTTTGATGCTCTCTGAGTCCATCAGGTACATCTGGGGAGACAGCCTTTTGTCTGGATCCAAGAGGACAGGACCACATGGAGAATGTCTGATACTACACAGGTGGTCCCACCTGGGCACACCAGTCCTTTCTGGCTCTTGGTGGCTTCAACAGGTGGTCTGAACACATGAAGATACACAATCCCAGCAGGTTCATGCACTTCAGACTTCTTATCTTTGTGGATCTTTCTTACACAAGATTTCATCTTTTTTAAAAGGAAGGACCTCATTCAGTGGATGAAGACCTACTATGTGCCAAGAAGTGCAGAGAGCAGTGAGAATGCTTTTGTTCATTCCATTTCTATTTAGTATATTATTTGTCAAGACTTTTTGGGCTGATCTCACCCAGGAGCAGAGGGAGCCAGCAGGGCTATGGAGACAGGCTGGCAGTAACCCAAGGGTGGGTGACCTTGGTTTCCAGGGGAGAATGTGACTGGCTTGTTTGAATAATTTCACAGGCTGGCAGAGGTAAAACTGGTTAGGCTGAGGACCTAACCTGGTCCAGCTGATGGAGGAGCTAACAGGGAGGAGAGTGTTGCCTGTTAGGTGGGGGGTATCTCTGAAGCTGGGGAACTGGCCTTTGGGGTTCTATGAGACTCGGAGATGCCAGAGCAGCACATGATGCTTTAGACCTTACAATACACCCTCGAAAAGACCTACTATGCGCTGGTGTGCTCTTAAGACACAGGGATTGCTGAGAGGGGAGGTGTCTTGCCTCTGGTGTTCCTGACTTTGAACTGGAGCCTCTGAGTCCATTGGGTCTATTCTCAATCTGACCCTTTAAGACTCTCCACTTGCCTGTTCAGTGCTTGACTCCCTCCCCAGAATCCTGACCCACTTTTGGACATTTCAAAATTTCTTCCTCACATGAAATTGTCCCTGTGTTAATTAAAAGAACACTTGTCTATTGAATAACTCACAAAATCTAAAATCCTATCGGAACCCTAGAAATCCAACAGTAGAATTGAGGCTACAGAGAGGTGTCAAAAGGCGGGGAGCAAAGTGAGGAGGGGACCCAATGATCTATGGTGGAGGATTGGGGGTAACTTAGGGGGTGTATGTGGTAACATACATCTGAAGAAGTGTGTCCCTATAACCATGTTGTACACCAATATCAGCTCGATAAAAACTATAGTAAAAAATAAAATAAAATCTCTACTGCAGTTTGCTGGTTCCTGGTCTAGAACAGTCAACAGGGTGCCATCCCAGATCCAGCGGCGCTATGGCCTGGGCCAGGTTGCCAGCCTTCCCGATCCTGCCCCCTCCCTGGGAAAATGCAGATGAACAGCAGCACTCATCAGAAAGAAGGGTAGGGGTTCTTTTTGGGGTATAAATATGCTCTGGCTTTAGATTGCGGTGATGGTCACACAACCTTGTGACTATACTAAAAATCATTGAATGTACACTTTAAAAGGGTGGATTTTGTGACCCATAAATTATATATCTCAGTCAAAACAAACAAACAAACAGGGAAAAACCTACCTCCAAAAGTTGTCAGTATTCAATGAGCTAACGAGGATCCCAGCGGCACGAAGTAGAGTTGCATGCACTGGCAGGGGAGGGGTTTTATCTTCCTCCTCCTCCTCCTCGTCTGCAGCTGGAGGTCATTTGCAACAAGGCCATGTGAAGGAGTTGCTGTACCGGTTGACCGCTGTTATTTTCTCTTTCCCATTACCTAGAATAGCGAAGCATCTGGCAAGCTAGCAAAATCGGCACTCACAGTGAAATTATACAATCCAAATTAAAATGTTGGTCCGTTGAGATAAAAATAAATTTCTTTTCCTTAAAATATTATCATGCTTGACAGATTTGACAGCACAAAAAATAAACTTTTCTCTATGGCTCATGACACTAGAAGCAAAATCGAACTAATAAATTCGGGGGAAGTATTTCCACATCAGACAAAAGGTTAATTCAAAAAATCATCCTAAGATGTCAATAGGAAGAAGACAATTCTCTTAAAAAACAAAAAACAAACAAGCTAAGGACAAAGACCATTCAGAGATGTTGACTGATGATGCCCAAACCATTCGAACAGAAGTTCGGTGTCACTAAGTCAGGAAAATGCACACTTAGAAGCAGGAGATATTATTTTCTTTCAAAATAGGTTGACAAAAATGTGAACAGTAAGATATGGGAAACTGTGAGACCACCATTTGCTAAAGCCCTTGGAAGAATATTCTGGCACTATTTATTAAAATTTATTTATTTATTTATAAATATATATTTTTATTATTATTTATATCCTTTACATTTTGTATTCCCCTTGGGCAGCCCACCACCAATTCACCCGTGATCCATCTCCGTGGTCCCTTGTGTTCTTTTCTACTCCGTTTTGTGCCCTTATCCTCCCCCTCCCCCCACCCCCCCAAGTGTCTCTCTCCTATTTGGTTTCCCTATAGTCCTGTTATAAGTGAAACCATTCGATATTTTCCTCTTTCTTTCTGGCTTGTTTCACTGAGTATGATCCCCTTTAATTCCATCCATGTCGCTGCAAATTGCATGTGTTTATCTTCTTTGAATGCTGAATAGTATTCCATTGTGTATATGTACCACATCTTCTCGATCCAGTCATCTATTTTTGGACATCTGGGTTGCTTCCATACCTTTGCTATTGTGAACAGTGCCGCAATGAAGGGACCACGGAGATGGATCACGGGTGAATTGGTGGTGGGTTACCCAAGGGGAATACAAAATGTAAAAGACATAAATAACAATAAAAATATATTTTTAAAAAAAGCATGAACACATAGAGGTAGGCACAGAAGGGGTTCACGGAAGTGTTCTTTCTAACCACAAAGAGCAAAATGTGGAAGCACCAGAAAGGTCCATCAGTGGGAGAGGGAGAAGGGAGTCTCCGTAATGACCGTAAGATGTCGTTAGCAAATGTCACGTTGCAAATCACCCCTAGCCACGGTGTTCAAAAGCAAGGCGTGTGTTATAACCCGTATGCCACAGGGACATGGACAGTGGGGGGACGATGACTGTGCAGGTGTGCTCGTCCACATGTGACAACAGGAGGACACACAGGAAGTGAGGCCAGGAAGTGCCTAGAGCAGGGCCAGAGGGAATCTCACCTTTGCTGCTCTTGCTTTAAGAAATCAGCGAATTAATTAATCCTGCTGCTTTACTTTTATTTAAAAATTAGATTAATTAAAAGAATAAACAGATCTGGGGCCTCCCTCGTGGTGTAGGGGTTAAAGTCTCAGCACTATCAAGCTGCTGCCAGCCACTGTGGCCAGAGTTTGATCCCCAGCCAGGGAGCTTCCCATATGGCGCAGCAGACCTCTCCTGTCTCACCCACTGCTCCCCTCAGCAGTGTATTTCAGTGGATCCGCCTGTTCTGCTCCCCACTCTGTCTCTAGTGAACCCTCTCACCCCCCACACCTCTGGCCTATGCCCCAATTCTTGTATGCAAAAATAAATCTTTAATAAAGAAAAAATAAATAGGTCTGAATATATTAGGAAAGTATCCACAATATCTTGTTAAATGAAAAAAGTATGTTCCAGAACAACGAAGAATGATTTTTTTTTTTTAAGATTTATTTTTTATTTACACATACAAGCTGGGGTACAGGCCAGAGGCGTGGGGCGGCGAGAGGGTTCACCAGAGACAGAGCGGGTAGCAGAACAGGCAGATCAGAAATACACTGCTGAGGGGAGCAGCGGGCAAGGCAGGAGAGGTCTGCCGCGCCATGTGGGATTCTCCCTGGCCGGGCGTCGAACTTGTGTCGCCGCGTCGCCACTGCCGACAGCTCCACAGCGCAGCGCTTAACCACTGCGCCACCGGGGAGGCCCGAAGAATGATTTTATTGTCAAAAAAGGAAGCAAGCAAAAGAAACACACAGAAAACCAAAACCCTCTAATAACAGACATACATTCACATGATTTAAAAAAGAATTTTTTTCTTTGCACCTGACCTGCGTAACTTTTCTAACTGCAGGAACTAATTGATTTGGTTACTGCCACAATGCTTCACTGATACGAGTGGAGGACTCTAGCCTGGAAGATTTTCATGCAAACTCTTGGTGTCTCAGACGTGGAAGGAAGAGCTTCTCTTGGCTTCTTGAGACCATCGGGGCAGGATGGATGCTGCTTTCCTTGTCCTTAGAAATGTCAGTGTTTTTAGCCCAACAGATTCTGCCTTCCAAGCACCTCCTGTGCTCAGCAGGAGCGAAACATGCAGGGATCCGAGGGGGCAGTTTCAGGGAACAGGACAGGGTGGAGCATGGAGGCTCCTAGAACCCAGTTCCAACCTCAGTCCGCAAGGAGGCAGAGCTTCCTAGCTGCCCAGGCGGCCAGGCCCATCTTCTCTGGAGAGCTGCTTGGGCCGAGAGAGAGCCGCCTCCTCATTAGTCTTGGAGAAGGAGAACAGCTGGTGGGACGTTCCCTTCCCCAGAACCGCCCTGTGGCGCTGGCTGCCCCGCGGCGGGGACCTGGGGCTGAGTCTCCAGTGGTGAGTCCCGTCGGGCTGTGCAGCCAGCGGGCCTCCTGCTGCCATTCCCGAGACGGACATCTGGCTAAGAGACCTGGTCTTCACAGCGCCACTGCTGCAGGCCCCCTGTGCGGTTCCGGACAGAGGACCTGCCCTCTCCAAGCCTTAGCTCTCTGGGGCAAGGGTGGAGTTGTGAGAGGCAACCGCGCTGCTGGCGAGCCTGGAGCACGGTGCCGTCTAAGCCCCGAGGGCGCCAGCACTGGGAGCGGCTCTGGGATTCCCGCACACCCGGGCTCTCCCTGCTGCTGCCCTCACCCCCAGCGTGTCCTCACGGGGGTGCCTGGCCAGCGACAGTGTGTGAGGGCTCCGTATGTGTGGGCCGGTGCAGGAGGGAAGATGCTTCTAGAGTTGTCTCTTTGGGGGGTAAAGAGAGGGGCAGTTCAGCCAGAGGGCCGCAGACTAGCTGCCATCTTGAAGCCTGAAAAGCAGGAAAGGAGGGGCTGCCGAGCAAGGGCGCTGAGGCCCTGTTTATAAAGAGAGCCCTCCTTGTCCCTCGAGGGCCAGAGGCAGAGGTCCCCCCTTCCCCTACTCCTCACACCTCAAGTGAGGTTAGACAAGCATAGAAATTAATTATTTCAGAAATGACCCGGGCGGCACTTGGCCACCCCAGCAGCTGAGGCTGCAACGCACAGCTGGTTTTAATTATTTTTCAGGGCAATAGTCACATCGCGCTCACAGATCTGCACCACCGAGTGCTCCGTGGCTGGACTGGGTGAAGGGCTGTGCCTCGGTCTGGCCCTGGGGAGCTCTCGGCTGAAGGGAGAAGGTAACTTGTGATGAGACTAATTCAGGGAAACCCTCTGAGGGCCAGCTGGTCTGGGTGGTGACTCAGCGAGGGGTTGAGTGGTAGGGCAGGAAGAACTGTGATGGGTGCGGAGGAGAGCCTGGGTTTGCATTCAAGCCCCTCACTGCGCCACATGACCTTGAACGAGGGCATATGCCTTGCCTCTATTTCCTTATCCGAGGAAATCGACTCCCCCACCTGCCTCCCCACCATCCTTGCACCTCTGGACCACACCCCAGTTCTTAAATGCATAAATAGATAAATCTTTAAAAAGACCAGTGACTAGTGGTGAACATGAAGTACTCTATGTAGACATTGACTTAAAAATGCACAGGGGAAGGTTATATAATGTTCCAAACCAATGTTACTTCAAAAAAATTTGTTTAAAAAGACCAGTGAAACATTAACATGCTAACACTCAATGTAATCATATATTAAAATACATGCAATTAGAGCAAGAATGAATTTAATACAAGTAGTCAGGTATTATTAATCCTTAACTTATTAATTAATTTATTAATTTATTACTGCTAGACTTAATAGGGCTCTGGCTAGAATTAAAAATATCCTGAACTCACTCTTCATCTCTTAACAGTCTAAAACGTTCTGGAATGTATAGCTAAGTATCTCAGTGGGGCTTGAAAACACCTGTATTAAAAAAAACATGGCTTTTCATATTTCCCTCCTAGCCATAAGGATGATCTACTTTTACTTGGGAGTGCTAATTAGTATTACTGTTTTCCTCTCTTTCTTTACTCCCATTTCTTCCCTTGTATCTCAAGCCAAAGATGGAAGAAAAAACAAGAAAGGAAAAATTCCCACCCTGCAGTCTCTGTCCTCACCACAAGCACAAACCTTTTAACTGTCTGTTTCCTGAGCAGAAAAATATTTCTCTTCATTTGTCAGCCTTTCCTTAGTTATTTTTTTCCTCTTATTTTGGGGAGGAAAATTGCTTCTCGCTTCTCCCCTTCCCTCCTGACCAATTACTTAGCTGGGTGGACTGTAAAATAAAGTTTACATTAAATCGTTTCCATGGGAACCTCACACACCAGCTCTGGTTCTAAAGCAATCACAACCCTTTTCCAGTTACAAATTCAAGGCAAAGAGTAACTTTTCTTTACAGTGCACAGGCAGACCCCAGCGAGGTTTGTAAAGAGAGAGGAAGTGATTGCACTAGGTCGGGTCCCTTGATAGAGAGCATGAGATGAATTCCTGAAGAAACCCTCTAAATCCTGGTTATTTGCATTGTGGGTTAAGCCTGCAGGAGAAAGCTTGTTGAATTACTAATATCAGGGGGAACTCTCACTCTGGAGCACTGGCCCCCGCCACGTGCCAGACCTTGGACTAAGCACTGTGCAGATGGGAGTTGTCTCGCTTAATTGACTCTCATTGTGCCCTGCAGAGATTCCTGCCCGGAGATTGTTATTACAGCTCCTGGGATCGTGTTTGGTTCCCTAAACTGACAAGTTGGAATTGAAAGGCTCACACAGGCACCCCCTGATAACATTTACTGTTATTAACAGCTGCTCAGTGCCAGGAATGAATGGTTAGAAAAGGCTGAGTAGGTGGTATCGCCCCCTTGGTTTAGATGGGGAAACTGAGGGTCAGGGAGGAAAAAGGACTCGCTCATACAGCTTGGGGGTTACAAAGTTGGGAGCTGAACTCAGGTGGGTTTAGTCCCAAAGCAGGTGCTGCTGTCACTACGCCTCCTAGAAAAGCTCTGGCCAGAGAGGCAAGGAAGACAACGGCTCTCCCCAGCAGACACAGCTTCTAGGTTGATGGGTCTCTCCCAGGGAGATTCTGTACCAGGGTGGGTGTGGGAAGTGGGAGGGCTGCAGAGGAGCAGACACTCCCCCCATTCATTAAGCTTCAGTCAGTTTCCACCAACTGAAATGTGTCTTCCTCGCTCCTCCCCTCAACCTTCCCACCTGCTCCTCCCCTCCATACCCTCCAAGTCTCAATCTAAAAGCTGCCTCCTCCATGAAGCCTCCCTGACTTCTCAGCCTGACAGCTCTGGCTCGGCCCCTGCTGCGCTGTGGGACTTCCAGACTGACTTTAACTCTCCGAACCTCAGTGTCTAGTAAGGCGGGTGGCAGGTGTCCCCTGACCACAGGGGGGCTCGGTCAGTCCCTGTTTATGTGCTTCCTCGGTGTTCCCACTTCCAAAGCAGCAGGGATCTCGCTCTGCCCCTGAGTTTGTCCCGGCTGCAAAGAGCTTATTTGGAAATTGCACGTTTCCTGAACAGCTGCGGAGGTTTTGAGGCCAGTACCTCATTTTCTCCTCTGGATCCCAGCCCCGCCACCAGGGAACAGACGGCTTCTGGCCGGCAGCCTCACAGGTCACCCAGGACCATCTACCAGAACACTGGCCTCCCAAGGACCACGGGCTGGAAGAAGCTGGGTGCTGGGGCTTCTTGTGCTTTTCAAATGCAACCACCCCCGAGAATGGTCACTGACCAGACAACCCTCAGCTGTGCTTGTGCAGCTGAGCAGGGCCACCCTGGGCCTGGGGCAGGAAGCCGGAAACACAGCTTTGCCCAGTGCCAGCTTAGGCTGGGTCACTCAAATCAATGGGACTTCAAATCAATTTTTTGGATGAAAGCAGAGCATACAAAAATAGGTGCCACCGCGTAGGCCATCTAAGACATGCATTCTTCATCCACTGATGTAAGTTCCAATACTGATGCGTCCATCAAGGTGAAGAAAAAACGGGGGGGGGGGGGACTTTGGAGGGCAGCGTGCCGTGGACCACGTGATTTGGTGCTGGGTGCACTATGGTGGTGATACCTGAGGGGGGAGCCTATACTTCCAAAATACCGGCAATAGTGTAAGCCAATGCTACCTCAATTACAAAATTAATTTCAAAATTAAAAATAAACACTGGATGAGGTAAAGAGAGAGAGAAAGGATCTCAGCCTGTGGGCAAATTCGTGGTGGGCGAGGGATGGGGGGCAGGGGTGGAGGACTGCCCACTTGCAGCAGCCGCCTCAAGGCCCCCTGAGGAGGTGCAGACCCTTCTGGGCCAGCCTCCCCTCCCCTGTATTACTGGCCACTGCGGAAATTGAACGCAGGGCTTCCTCCAGGCCTGGCAGCTTCTGACACACACAGGCTCAGGACAGCTTTCCGAATGACTCCTCAGAGGACACCCAAAAGGGGTGACTGCGGCCGAAAAGAGCAACAGAGGCAGAATGTGGGGAGACCTAGGACCACCGCACCCCATATAGCCCCCCCCCATGCATTCAGCTCACCGTTGCTCCTGCCTTACTTCTGCTCCAACTTGACATTGACACAAAACTGGAAAATGTGGAGAACTGGAAATCACTCGGTTCCTGCCTTGCCCAGGGGCACCACCAGAGAGCTAGACTCTAGTCTAGCCAAGACTGAAGATAATGTCGTCAGCATTAAGTGTGCACTTTCCTGACACCCAGCACTGTTCTAAGCACTCTGCAGACAATAAGTCACGTAATTATCACAAGCACACCAGGTGCTAGTAGTAGCACCCCCATTGTACAGATGAGGAAAGTGAGGCACAGAAACGGAAACTCACCTTGAGCCACAGAGAGTAAACAGCAGTGGGGCTGTGACACCGGCTGGTCACTCTTGGCTCTCGGTCACCTGGTTGTCCTTGAAGTGACCCATCTGGTGAACTTGTGTGGCTGGTAAAGGAAGCAGACTACTTCAGGGGCACAGACGAGGGGTTGTCAGCTCCCTCCTCCTGGGAGCAGGGAAGACGCTTTCTGGAAGAGCCGTTTAGGCTGGGATTTGAGAGAGGAGAGAGGTGGGAAGCCTCCAAGCGGGAGACCAGCGTGAGCAGAGGCAGGGCTTGGCCGAGCCCAGAGCAGAGCAGCCCCTGGTGCAGGTCCCACAGAGCCCCAGCAGCACCCCAGGACCCTCAGCCGCGGAAGCCAGGCCTGGAGAACTGTAAGTCACCTGCAGTGCCCTGGGGGCCCTAGAAGAACAGAACAAGGACACTTCCGTTGGGAGAGTCATACAGATTTATACTGACTCAGGAACAAGGATGAGGCTGTTGAGGGCAATTATTAAGTATTTTGGCACAAACAGAAGCTCAGAAATCAGCAGCCAGGCACCAGGCCCCCTCTGTCACCTTCTTCTGTTTTTCCTCCCTTTGTCTCTCCTGTGGTAGGTTAAAAATGCCCTCCACAGATAGTTCGCCTCCTAGTCCCAAGAACATATGGATTTCACCTTATTTTGAAAAAGGGTTTTTGGAGATTGAATTAAGTGTATCTTGAAATTGAGAAGGTTGTTCCGAATTACTCCAGGGGGCACCGAAAGCAATCGCGAGTGACCTTACAAGAGAGAGAAAGGCAGAACTGCAGCTTGTCCGGAAACACACACACCTGGGGTTGCGTCCTGGTTCCGTCTCGCCCTGCGGCCTCAGGTGAGTCACCTTGCCTCTCTGCTGTCGGCATCCAGGAAGTGGAAATATCAGAGCAGGAGTGTAGAAGCTAAGAGCCTGGGCTGGCTCCAGCCTACCTGGTTCAGATCCCAGCTCCACCCCTCACAAACTGGCTGACTTGGGCAACTGTGCCTCAGTTTCTCCACCTGTACATTGGGTATAATAGTAGCACCCAGCTCTCAGTGTTGTGAGAACCAAATGAGACTGTCAACATCAAATGCTTAGGACAAAGCCTGGCACACATTCAGTTCACAATAAACATGATTCATGGTGTTTATTACTATATACCTATATAATATAATGGAGTGTAGTGTAGTGTAATGTTATGTAATATAATATAATAATGTAATATAATATATATGTTATATAATTGCACTGGTGGTGCAAGGGATTAAGTCTCAGCACTATGTAGCTATCCGCAGCCACTGCAACACAAGTTCGATCCCCGGCCAGGGAGCTGACCCACATGGTGCGGCAGACCTCTCCTGCCTCGCCCACTGCTCCCCTCAGCAGTGTACTTCAATGGATCTGCCTGTTCTGCTCCCCACTCTGTCTCTGGTGAACCCTCTCACCATCCTACACCTCTGGCCCATACACCCCAGCTTGTATGCATAAATAAATCAATAACAATAACATCAAAAACAATAACAAAATATAACATAATATAGTGTAGTGTAGTATAATGTAATGTAATATAATGTAGTGTAGTGTAGTGTAATATTATATGATATAACATACATCACTATATAATATAAACCCATACTACTATAGGGTGTCAGGCACACTACATGAGATAATGCAGTTACTGTGACAATCAGTGCAGCCCCAGGGCACGGTGAGTGCCCCACAGGTGCCCCAGGCTGTCTCTTCAGTGGTTTCTTGTGGAGGGGCCTGGAGGACCAGGCCACCATCCTTCCAGCACCCGTAAGCTCCTTACTTCCCTCCCTGGAAGCCCAACTTCCTAGTGCAGTGTATGTTGCCCATTATAGATTTAGTTCTTCTAATCCCCCCAAACGCATTTACCAGTTGTCAGCCACTTATCAGCAATTAAGCTTCCATTTTAGATGTCAAGACAGAAATACTTTTCGCTGTGGAGTGGGGAGGCGTTCAGACAGGCTGTCAGACTCTAGTTCTTAATGTTCTTTTTTTTTTTTTAAAGATTTATTTTTTATTTATACATACAAGTTGGGGTACAGGCCAGAGGCGTGGGGCGGCGAGAGGGTTCACCAGAGACAGAGCGGGGAGCAGAACAGGCAGATCAGAAATACACTGCTGAGGGGGGCAGCGGGCGAGGCAGGAGAGGTCTGCCGCACCATGTGGGATTCTCCCTGGCTGGGTGTCGAACTTGTAGCGCCGCTGCCGACAGCTCCACAGTGCAGCGCTTAACCGCTGCGCCACCAGGGAGGCCCCTAGTTCTTAATGTTCTTTCCAGTTTGGCGAAGACTTCAGGGATCATCTACACTGTGAAAGCAGAAGGGAGCCCAGAGAGGCCCATTTTACGTAAGTGGAAACTGAGGCCCAGGAGACTACATGAACCAGGGGCAGAGACAAGGGAGACCCATGCTGCACAGATCGGTTTTTCAAGTTTAAAAAAAAATCGCAGACCACTCCACGTGCACCTAGGACATGCATCAAGTGTGATCTTGTTTAAAGAACCACATGACATCCTCGAACCCACCATCTAGCTCAGAAACTGGATTAACACCCCTGCCCGTGAAGCCCTCACTGCTGTGCCTATTACGCAGGGGCTGCAGAGTCAACTCTCCAGAGGCCATAGGGTCCCATTGAAAGAGGGGCTCCTCTAGTGAGACCCCTGTGCAGGTGAGTCTTTGCCCTCTGTTTTTTGTAACGCTCTGGGGTGGGACCACACTGTGTACTTGAATATCTCATTATCATTATTTTTTAAAGATTTATTTATTTATGCATACAAGAACTGGGGTGTAGGCCAGAGATGCAGGGGTGAGAGGATTCAGCAGAGACAGAGTGGGGAGCAGAGCAGGCAGATCGACTGAAGTACACTGCTGAGGGGAGCAGCGGGGGAAGCGGGAGAGGTCTGCTGCGCCATGTGGGTCAGCTCTCTGGCCAGGGATTGAATTCGTGCTGCAGTGGCTGCCTATGGCTTCACAGTGCTGAGACTTTAACCCCTGTACCACCAGGGAGGCCCTCCATCATCATTTTTAAACCAGATACTTTCCCTGCAGGTGGTTCTAGCAGTGGCCTTAGCCCCTAAGGGTCATCTGGTTCTGCCACCTGGGTTCGGGCCCCCCACATTTGACTTCACCACCCCCCCACAGTTACCGTGCACGGAGCATTTGTTGTTCTCGCCAAGGGCTCAGCAATTTACTTGTATTTTCTCACCAGGAATAAACCCATTTTCAAATGCAGAAAGTGAGGTCCTCCTGGGTCGTGGAGGGAGGTGCTTCCCATGAGGGGTGCAGATAAACTCACCTGTGCCCCTGCTAGTGGTTTTCAAGACAGAATCATCCAGCCCCAAATGTCAGCAATGCCTCAGCTAAGAAAATTTGCGGGGGAATAAGGACACCTAAGGGAGAGGTTGGCAAACTCCCCTTGGGTGGTCACCGATGGCACCCAGAGAGGTATCACCTGGCTTTTAGTGTGTTCTCTCTCATGGGGCAGGAAGGAAGTGGGGGAGAAGGGGTGGACTGAGCAACTATTAGCATACAAATCTAACCTGGGCGGCAAAGTCAGGGCATCCCATACGCGCTCCCTAACTCCCTTTGGACCATCCCCGTCCAGTGCCAGGGGTCAGCCCTGGCTCCACGGATGGGGAGGAGAGCAGAGGTGGCAGGGCGGGAGTTGGGGGGATGCCTCCACTCCAGGCTGAAGCTCCAGTCTGATAAATGTCTGAAAGCAAACTCCCTTCCACAGAAGACCTGATTTCCTCCTGAAGAAAAATTCCTTATCTTTGTGAGAAATTGGCATTCTCCTATCACTGGTTTTCATCCGACTTTCTGTGAAATAATAACTCTGCTGTTAGCATGCCGAAGGCGCCTTTCCCATCCTTGCCCGCATGGCATTACAAAGCTTCCTTGAATTAGGAAACGTTAAAAGGTCTCCTACGCCAAGCTTCTCCCCTGGCCTCAGAGAGGGAAAGGAGACCTGTTTCAGTTCACCTGGTTGAGGCTGCCTTTCCCCCATGTTGTCTCTCAGGCGTGACATTATGGTGAAGATGTTTATTTAGCCTTTGCTGCACTTAGGGTTCTGGTTCAAGGAGTGCCCAGGCCCTCACCCTCCTCCTTCTGTAGGAAGTAGCTAAGGGATGTCAGAAAACTTCAAAGCCATACCCCCTCTCCCTCAAGGGAAGTTCACAAATGAATTAGGGAAGGAGAACTTGCCAAGGACTTGGCAACAGTCCTCTGACTTCTTCCAAGGGGTGCAAATTACCCTGATTTCCCAGGGACAGCCAAAGCCACAGTCAAGGTGGAATGATGTAGTTTGGCACTAAGTGGTAACAGTGATAGCACCTTGATTTGCTGTTTGGAGTCACCCAGAGGGAGACTCACCTAACTAATTTGATTTTTTCCCCTCCAGTTTAAACATTTATGGTGAAATACATATAACATAAATTGTGTCATCGTAACATCTAAATTGTGCCGTTCCGTAGTATGACCTACGCACTCACACTTATTGTGTGCAGACATCACCACCACCCATCTTCGGGATCCCACTTGTAAAACTGAAACACTGTGGCCATGAGCGCCCCATTCCTTCCCCAGCACCTGCAAGAACAGTCTGCTCCCAGTCTCCATGATAGTGGAGTCCCAAATTCAAATCCTAGTTTGCTGTTGAGACAACGCAATCGTAACCTTTCTAGGCCTCCGTTTCCTTATTTACAAAGTGAATGGGATTGAAGGTGATTGTATCTGGGTCTCCCTGGTGGCGCAACAGGTTACGTCGCAGCACCATGAAGTTATCCACAGCCACTGCAGCATGAGTTCGATCCCCGGCCAAGGAGCTTCCCACATGGCACAGCAGACCTCTCCTGTCTTGCCCGCTGCTCCCCTCAGCAGTGTATTTCAGTGGATCTGCCTGTTCTGCTTCCCACTCTGTCTCTGGTGAACCCTCTCACACACACACACAGCCCCCCCGCCCTATACCCTAGCTTGTTTGCATAAATACATAAATCTTTGGGGCCTCCCCGGTGGCGCAGCGGTTAAGCGCTGCGCTGTGGAGCTGTTGGCAGCGGCGACGCGAGTTCGACGTCCGGCCGGGGAGAATCCCACATGGTGCGGCAGACCTCTCCTGCCTCGCCCGCTGCTCCCCTCAGCAGTGTAGTTCTGATCTGCCTGTTCTGCTACCCGCTCTGTCTCTAGTGAACCCTCTCGCCGCCCCACAGCTCTGGCTTGTACCCCAGCTTGTATGTATAAATAAAAAATAAATCTTTAAAAAAAATACATAAATCTTTAAAAAAGTGATTGTGTCTACCTCTGAGAGCAGAATCGCATAGTATTTTTACTTTTGTGAGTGGCTTATTTCACATAGCGAAATGTCTTCAAGTTCCCTCCGTATTGTAGCATCAGAATTTCCTTCCTTTTTAATGTTGATTAATCCCATTGCGCGCATAAATATTTTTATTTGTTCATCCGTCCACGGACACATAGGCTGCTTTCATGCAGATAAACTTAAATTCTTTAAAACAATTTGCACGTTAGATGTTAGATGGAAATCTTTTCTTAAAAGATTCACATAGCCCATCCTACTGAAACAGGAGGAAGCTGAAGGTTGAGTGTAAAGTTCTAAACTTTCAGCCTTTGAGCTAAGATCAGAAGTTCTAAATTCAAATCCTAGTTTGCTCTGGAGACAATGCAATCGTAACCTTTCTAGGTCCCTTACTTGCAAAGTGAATGGGATTGAAAGTGGTCGCATCTCATTCATGTGTCCTGCTTTCGTTCCACTCACCCGCCTGCACCATCATGGTTCTAGAATCCTGAATCAGAAGTATGTCCTGTCCTTGTCAGCACTAGACCGCCCCTCGCCCCCCAACTTCCTTCACTGAATGTGTTTTCTTCTCTGCCAAATGGGCTCAAATTATCAAAGTGAGGGCCTCCCTGGTGGCGCAGTGGTTAAGCGCTGCGCTGTGGAGCTGTCAGCAGTGGCGATGTGAGTTCGACGCCCGGCCGGGGAGATTCCCACATGGCGCGGCAGACCTCTTCTGCCTGGCCCGCTGCTCCCCTCAGCAGTATATTTCCATCGATCTGCCTGTCCTGCTCCCCACTCTGTCTCTGGTGAACCCTCTCGCCAGCTTGTATACATAAATAAATAAATATTTAAAAAAAAATTATCAAAGTGAGGTCACGGGTTTCTGCAGAGTCTCCTTTGGCAGTTTTGACCCATCGGGAAAGAATCCAGCAAGGAGGCAAGACGGCCTCCGCCAGACGTACTCACTAGACCGTCTCTGGACAGACTTCATTAAGCTTATGCTGGAGCACAACGGAGACGGCACTGAAACAGAAATGTCCAGGCTGGTCCCCTAGGGGAGGTCAGAGAAGGGGCTTTAAGGGCTGCTCTGCCAGGGTGGGTCGGGGGGAGCAGCATCACAGAGTGTTTGGGGCTGAACGACCCTGGGCACGTACCGTGGGCCACATGCGTCTTCACACTTCACATCTGAGGCCCCGTGCGGGGGTGTTTCCGCAAGCTGGTGACGCCTCGGTCTCTCAGTCCATGCCCTGGACCGTCTGTGCGTGTGGGGCCTGGTGTGCCCGGCGCCCTTCCAGGGAGCTGTGAAGCAGTCACTTGTGGGGGCTGCAGCGCTGTGGCCAAGAGGTGGCCCCTTAGGTCAGTCTGGTGGTTTATTTATTTTTATATTTTATTTATTTATGGATACAAGAGCTGCGGTGTAGACCAGAGGTGTGGGGGCAGTGAGAGGATTCACTAGAGACAGTGGGGAGCAGAACAGGCAGATCGACTGAAGTACACTGCTGAGGGGAGCAGCGGGCGAGGCAGGAGAGGTCCCCTGCGCCATGTGGGAAGCTCCCTGGCCGGGTGTCGCACTCATGCTGCAGCCGCCCGACAGCTCCACAGCGCTGTGCTTAACTCGTTGCGCCACCAGGGAGGCCCTGGTGGTTTAAACAAGGTGTCAGGCAGCGACCTGCCAGCTTGCAGTTCAATTTCCCAGACGCCCTCAGAGTGAGAGCGCGACTTGGAAACAGAAAGATGACAAATGTAAGCAATTATCATGTTTGTACTGAGCAGAGGTCAGCGTGTGCTGGCTGCGGAGGGGCTGTTCTTAGGAGGAGCAGACCGCCTCCGGCAAGGAGGCCGGGAAGCCAATTTTGCGGTGGTACAGGCGAGGGTGACCAGGTGTGAGGCAAAGATGGCAGGTGTGCAAAGAACGGATGGAATCTAAGACTCCTCGGAAAGGACTCGAGTTGGAGGCAGATTCGCTGTGGAGGGGATGAAGTGTAAAGGAAAGATAACTATGGAGATGTGGAAGTGTGGAGTCCTGGGTGGTGAGGTAGCCTGGGGGGCAGCTTTTGTGGCTGTGATGGAAGGGGGCACCCCTTGCTCTCCCCAACCCAGGGCTCTAGACTTTGACCAGTCACAGTTGGCAGAGAGAACTGATTTGTTTTCTGATGTTGCTGGCGTGGGGGCCATTGATGATCTGCCCGGGAGACACCTCATACCAGGCAGTTCCCTCCACGTAGTTCTCCAGCTGCCCACCGGTCTGCATTACACGCTTTCCAGAAGGGGTGGGGGCAGAGACGGTCGTGTCACTTGTCTCTGGTGACATATGGCAGAACGAGGGCAGGAGCAAGGCTGACTCCAAAGGCCATCTGCTTTGCCTGCTTGTCAAAAGCCTCCTCTGTCGCCTCATCTTTGGTGTACTCAGGCCCCCAGACTATTGCATTCACCTCTGGACAGATTTGCCTGTAAATGTTCCTCTGTGTGACTCCCTGGTGCAGGACCTGTGTCCCGGGTGGCTACGTTACTGCATCAAAGGCCCCAAAGCAGGGGCCTTACTGGTGGCACAGGGGTTAAGTCTCAGCACTATGAAGCTATCAGCAGCCACTGCAGAACGAGTTCGATCCCTGGCCAGGGAGCTTCCCACATGGCACAACAGACCTCTCCTGCCTAACCCGCTGCTCCCCTCAGCAGTGTATTTCAGTCAATCTGCCTGTTCTGCTCCTGACTCTGTCTCTGGTGAGTACTCTCAGCCCCCTCCCCTGCACCTCTGGCCTGCACCCCACTTCTTGTGTGCATAAATAAGTAAAAATAGATCTTAAAAAAATGAAAGACTCCAAAGCAGAATGATCTCCGTGGCACCTCTGAGCCAAAGCAGGTGCCAGGCTGAGCTTGATTTTGAAGAGGCTGACACTGGTCTCATTCGTCTTTGCATTGATATCCTTCATTGAATAGCCCATTTAAAGGCTATTTTTAAAAGGACTAAAGTCATGATTTGCATTCAGATATCATAAAATAAACATGTCAAAAATTGTATCTGGCTCATTATTACCAATGAGGGAACTGGCGAGACGCCACAACTACTTCAAAGGAGAAACCAGAAAACAGACACGGTTATAGATCAGAAATATTGACATAAATGTGCAAATGGAAGCAAAACTGGCGTTGTCCACAGTCAGCAAGTCAGGTCAAGGGGACCGCTGCTAGACAGAATGTGTCAACAGACCGCAGGACTCTCTGGGCTCTCAGCTCGATACACTTTACACAGTCACACAAAACAGGCTCCTGAGCTCCCAGGTGCTCTTTGCTGTCTCCTACAAACAGGCTCAGTGTTAGGACCTGCAGCCCACATTTCCACCTCACGTCTTTAAATTTACCTGACAAACATGACACACCCTCAGCCCAGGTTTCTCAATCTCCAATCTCCATCACACCCCAGCAAAACCACAAGATGTGTCCACTGAGCACAGTTCAATCCCACACAAATATCAGCAGTCACAGTCTTTTTACGATCATGTTCCAAAAACGGAGGGGCCGCCGCAGTGCAGGTCCTCGTTAGGATAGACGTGCTGCTATCAGTAACAGGAAGTCTGTCTTGTTTCTTTTTTTTTAAGATTTATATATTTATGCAGACAAGCTGGGGTGCAGGACAGAGGTGTGGGGAGGGGGGGTAGAGGATTCACCAGAGACAGTGGGGAGCAGAACAGGCAGATCCACTGAAGTACACTGCTGAGGGGAGCAGCGGGCGAGGCAGGAGAGGTCTGCTGTGCCATGTGGGACTCTCCCTGGCTGGGTATCGAACTCGTGCTGCAGTGGCTCTGGTCAGCTAAATAGTGCTGTGCTAAACCCATTGCGCCACCAGGGAGGCCCGTTTTGTTTCTTTTAAAGATTTGTTTACGCATACAAGAGCTGGGGTGTAGACCAGAGGTGTTGGGGTGAGAGGATTCACCAGAGACAGAGTGAGGAGCAGAACAGGCACATCAACAGAAATACACTGCTGAGGGGAGCAGCAGGAGAGACAGAAGAGGTCTGTTGTGCCATGTGGGAAGCTCCCTGACCGGGGATCAAACTCATGCTGCAATGCCTGCTGATAGCTTCATGGTGCTGAGACTTAACCCCTTGCGCCACCAGGGAGGCCAGGAAGTCTGGTTTTTAACTATGATTTTTGTCCCCATTTGACTGAGAAGATCTGGACGGCAGGAAGTGAGCTTCTCCATTTTCTGTTTCTTTCTTTAGATCAGTTTTCCACCTGTGAAGACCAACAGCCCATCACCATGTGCAGCTGCCACTTCAAAGCCTGCAGGCAGGCCGGTGGACCCTTCCACGCCTCCCAGGAGTGCACCAGCCCCAGGCAGAGCTGCCAGCTTGTATTCTGCAGCCTCGCCCAGGTTTTTAGTTCCATATTCCACATCCACAGCGCACTGCTGGCCTGGTGTTCAACACGGCTCGTCTTCTCTGGCTGGGAATTCCCTAGGAGAGAGAGATCAGTGATGGCCACTTCTGGGGTTTCCCTTGATTCTGCAGCATTTTGATCTCAGGAATTTCAGGCAACCCTATCTGAGCTGAACTCTAAGTTACCAGCTTCCGCCTCAGTCTTGTGAAATCTTCCACCCACAGTCTTCGATCTGGCCCACGAAGGCTGCAATAGTTTCTTCATCATTAAATTGTTCCTTAATTCCAAATGGAGTTGGAGAAATTCCACTGTTGTTGCTGCTGCTGCTTCTTTTCTAGGCTCCATCATCTTTCTCTTGAGAAGTCCTAGGTTATCCTCTCCAAATAAAAGCTTCTGTATTTCTTGGGTACTGGAGTGAAATTGTGCAACCTGCCCCAGACTCTGCATCTTTAGTACTTGCCAATATTTAACTGGTGCTTTCTTAACTTCTCCAACTCCATTAGGCCAACTATCTTTTTTTTTTTAAGATTTATTTATTTATACATACAGCTGGGGTACAGGCCAGAGGCGTGGAGAGGTGAGAGGCTTCACCAGAGACAGAGTGGGGAGCAGAACAAGCAGATCAGAAATACACTGCTGAGGGGAGAAGCGGGCGAAGCAGGAGAGGTCTGCCCCACCATGTGGGATTCTCCCCGGCCGGGCATCAAACTCGCATCGCTGCTGCCGACAGCTCCACAGCGCAGCACTCAACCGCTGTGCCACCAGGGAGGCCCCATTAGGACAACTATCTTAATGAATTTCAGAATAGCTGATTCAAGACACTGTAATCTCACTTTTTCTTCAGTTTCAGACATCCTTAAAAAATGCTTGTTACTTCTACTTGCAATAACTGTCTTCTTCACTCATATAGAAAAATCTTCCATCAGGTTGCTCTAGGAAGGCCATCTAGGGAGATCACAAAATAAGGCTGGTTTTATTAGGTTTAGCCTGATTATTTTTGTTCAATGTCACTTTGTTATAACACTGATGAGAAACAAAAATCTCAGCTGACATTGAATCAAACAACATTATTTGAGGACCTGCTTTTGTTGTGAATCATTTCTTTTAAAGCTGCAGTTTCTAAGAACCTATTGACAACACGAAACGAGGATTTATAGTGCAGAGGTGCAGCAAGAATATTAATGTAACAAACAGACCTTACACATTTGTTGGGAGTTTTCATAAGGAATCTCATTTTGGACTTTAAATTTAGGTGAATTCCTCTCTTCTTGAGTTCCCCAACTATGTATGTAAGATTTTGGGAACTGCCAGAAGGTGACTGTCCTTATTCACCTAAGAGGGTGAAAACTCGGGCCTCCCTGGTGGTGCAACGGGTTAAGTCTCAGCACTATGAAGCTATCTGCAGCCACTGCAACATGAGTTCAATTTCTGGCCAGGGAGCTTACCACATGGCACAGCAGACCTCTCCTGCCTCCTCATCTGCTGCTTCCCTCAGCAGTGTATTTCAGTCGATCTGCCTGTTCTGCTCCCCCCTCTGTCTCTGGTGAATCCTCTCCACCCCCCCCCCCACACTTCTGGCCTACACCCCAGCTCTTGTATGCATAAGTAAATAAATCTTTTAAAAAAATTAAAAAACATCAATAATATTTCAAACTATCATCATCTCTCATAAGTTCATTCAATCCTATGTAATTATTATTATTGTTGGGCCTCCCTGGTGGTGCAGCAGGTTAAAGTGCTGCGCTGTGGAGCCGTCGGCAGCGGGGAGCTTCCCACGTGGCGCAGCAGACCTCTCCTGCCTCGCCCGCTGCTCCCCTCAACAGTGTATTTCAGTCTATCTGCCTGTTCTGCTCCCCACTCTGTCTCTGGTGAACCCTCTCACCCCCCACCCAATGCCTCTGGCCTGCACCCCAGCTGGTATGCATAAAAAAAAATTGTAAAATTATTATTATTGTTACTATTATTATTTTTGCAAGAGAATTTCCACTTCATCAGAGTTGCCAGGCTTAGATAAAAAATGTTTCTCCCTCTCGGTTTCCACGTCATTTACGGTGGAATTCCTCAGGGATCTCCAAGGGCCTTTGTCCTTCTGTTAGGTCTCTATTTGGGTGTAACCAAATTACCTCAAAATGCAGCAGCGGAAAACCTCAAGCATATGATCTCATTTCTGTAGGTCAGAAGTCCAGGTGGGCTTCTGGGTACCCTTGGTTCAAGTCTCTCATGAGCTTGCAATCAAGTTGGCTGCCAGGAATAGTCTCATCTGAAGCCCTGAGGGGAAGAGCGCTTTCCTCCCAAGTTCACCCGTGGGCTTGTCTGCAGACCTCAGTCTTCAGGCAGGCCGAGGAAATGGGGCCCATGGCTTTGAGGGCTGTTGCCACCAGGTACCCAATGGGCTGCCCTTGCCTGTGTTCTCCTGACTGGCCTCCTGCATAGGAAGCAGATGGCTGGTCTTACTCTAGGGCCTCACGCTGCGCGGAGCCTGCCAGCCTGCGTCTGCACCACAAGCTGTACACGCAGCTCAGCATGCGGTACGCCTGTTGGGCCTGGTTGCCCTGGGCTGGGGGGTTGAGAGTGGAGGGGAACCATGCCCTGAGCCAACACACTCTATGCCTCCTCGACCACTTCAACTCCACTTTCTCTGTAATTATTCCTTGAACCCCTGTATCCTGGGCTAGCAATGTCATGACGCCATCTGCTTTGTGTCTAGAGAGTTATGGAACTGCTAAACCTGGCCACTGGAACAGTCTGAAAGTTGTCTGTACCTAGAGACTATTTTTTTAAGATTTATTTATTTATGCATATAAGAGCTGGGCCAGAGGTGCAGGGGTGAGAGGATTCACCAGAGGCAGAGTGGGGAGCAGAATAGGCAGATCCACTGAAATATACTGCTGAGGGGCGCAGCGGGCGAGACAGGAGAGGTCTGCTGCGCCATGTGGGAAGCTTCCTGCCTGGGGATCGAACTCGTGCTGCAGTGGCTGCCATAGCTTCATAGTGCTGAGACTTAACCCCTTGCACCACCAGGAAGGTCCTAGACACTATTCTTTAAAGTCAACAGTTTGAAGTACCTAGTTCAGTTCATTCCCACTGGGTGGGATGGGGGTCCTGAGAAGGCTCTGCTTTGTTGAAGACATAAACTCTTGGCTGGCAGCAGACTGTTAAGCTTCTTTCACAGGAGCATCAGAATATAACAAAATCTAACTGTACACAACCTCAAAATGAGAGGTGGTTCCAAGAATGTGAACATTACACTCTTCTTTCACTGTGATGTTTTGGGGGAACGGAAGTTAACTGAGCCAGCTTAGGGTCCCTGGAAATTCTTCTGAACGCTTCAAATTTGTATCTAATCTTGCAAAAGCATTTTGAAGAGAAATGGTTCATGACTTTCATCAGAGGCTAAAGCCTGCTATATTTTACAGAAGATTAAGAACAGCTGAATCGGATAGATTTTAACATTTTTTCCAGCACTGACATTCCGATTTTGTGATTAGTTATTGCTTTTCCCACTTCCTCCACACACCACCCCCTCACCCCAGGGTGCTGCCCCCACCCACAGCTCCTGGCCCAACAGCTCAGTGGCTGAAGCAGCTCTTCTTTCTTCCTTCTGATGAGGATACGCCCATCCTCACACCCAGACGGAAACTGCTTTGATTATTGAGATACGATGGTGCTATTTTTCTGGTTATTTTAGCACAGTCCAGTGTAGAGGGTATTTTGTTACAGAAAATTGCTCAAAGTGATTTTCCTTACCTAATTATTTCTACCTTCTGGTAACTTACAGTCTATCTTTTCAATTTGGACCCATTTCCATTTTTAAAGCCTTATTTGTAGATTAGCTGCTACATGTAAAATTGTTTTCAAGACAAATGATTGGCCAGAAATCTGAGACAATTTGAGCAATAAAATAATAAATGACAGTAATGGATTATAAACCAATTAATAAGGTAAGAATCTGTGACTTGCTACTGACATAAGTGAATAAGGGAAAAGGTCTCCCTGGTGGCACAAGGGTTAGTCACAACACTATAAAGCTATCAGCAGCCACTATAGTATGAGTTCGATCTTCAACTAGGGAGCTGACCCACATGGCACAGCAGACCTCTCCTGTCTCACCTGCTGCTCCCCTCAGCAGTGTACTTCAGTCAATCTGCCTGTTCTGCTCCCCACTTGTCTCTGGTGAATCCTCTCACCCCCTTCCACATCTCTGGCCTACACCCCAGCTCTTGTATGCATAAATAAATAAATCTTTAAAAAAAAAAACAGCAGGAAGCTAAAACTAGTGGGTCAAAGTATGGTAAGGAACTACTATAAAAGTATAGCCTCACAAATTACTTGGTAATGTCAAAGGAAAAAGAGTCACTTTACAAAGGAGAAGTCTGGCAGACACCATCTTACCCAAGTGACCAATGCAACCTGGGTAGTGAGGGCCCAGCCAGCAAGGGAGCCCTGACAGGAGGCGCCGAGAAGTGAGATCAGCCTGTGGCATTTCCGCCACAGGTCACCTGAGTCAGGTCACCTTAGACTCAGGTCACCTGAGTCAAATCATACGGGAACATCAAGACCATCCTAGACGGAGGGACAACCTACTAAGTAACTGACTTCTACCCTTCAAAATCAACACAAAGAAAGGTTGAAGAACAAATTCAGATTAAAGACTAGTCAAGGCCCTCCCTGGTGGTGCAATGGGTTAAGGGCAGAACAATGAAGCTATCCAGAGCCACTGCAGCAGGAGTTCGATCCTGGTCAGGGAGATTCCCACATGGCACAGCAGACCACTCCTGTCTTCCTGCGATTCCCCTCAGCAGTGTATTTCAGTTGATTCACCTGTTCTGCCCCTCACTCTGTGTCTGGTGAATCCTCTCAACCCCCACACCTCTGGCCTACACCCCAGCTTGTTGGCATAAATAAATAAATATTTTTTAAATAATAATAAAATAAAAGGAGACTAGTCACTAAGGCCATGTGTGATCCTGGCTGGAATTCAAGATTGGAATAAACTAGGCCAAAGGACATTATTGGGGGAGTTGATGAAATTTGATGGCCTTGGCTTATATCGGTGTTCCATTTCCTGACTTTGATTACTGTGGTTATGCAAAAAAAAATATACTCTCTTAAAAGATACCCTTGAAGGGCCTCCCTGGTGGCACAGCGGTTAAGCGCTGCGCTGTGGAACTGTCGGCAGCAGCGACTCGAGTTCAAAGGCCTGCTGGGGAGCTTCCAACATGGCACGGCAGACCTCTCCTGCCTCGCGTTCTGCTCCCCACTCTGTCTCTGGTGAGCCCTCTCGCCACCCCACACCTCTGGCCTGTACCCCAGCTTGTATGCATAAATAAATAAATCTTAAAAAAAAAAAGATACCCATGAAATATTTATGGGTCTAGGGCTGCTCAATGGACTCTCAAGCTTTAGAAACACACACACACACACACACACACACACACACACACACACACACACACACACACAGTCAAATGGGGTAAAACATAAACAGATGAATAGAGGTCATAGTTCCTCATACTCTTGCAACATTTCTCTAAGTCTAAAATTATATGAAAATAAATGGCCACAAAAATAATGGAACAGAAATATTTTCTCTACTAAATTGCTGAAGATATTGCTAAAATACAAGTCCGTCTTTCGGGGTTTGGTAAGTGCTCTTAGGAACGTAACCAAATCACTCTGAAATAATTCAAGATCCTAAATCTTCAATAACCATTTAATCATCGTTGATGAGAAAAAAAATTAATAAAATTAGCTAATTTCCCATATCCTTGAGATTTATTCCTTGAAGTCCTTCTTTCAGCAAATATGGGAGATTTCCAAGTGCCAGATACATTCTGTCTGGTGAACCAAAGAAACAAAGACGCCTGCTTTTGTGGAACTTACATTCTAGCAGAAGAAGACATACCACAGACATTAATCAGTAAATTATTTATCATGGGTTAAAAGGCGATGGAAAGAATAGAGCAAGGGCTGCTGTTTTAAATAGGGCAGTCAGGAAAGGCCTCATGTGAAGAATCTCAGACTTCAAAGTGAGGGGTGAGACCTCAGATACCTGTGGGAGGAGCTATCCAGGCAGAAGGAGCAGCCTGTGTAAACCCAGAAGTAGAAGCTGCCCAGTTTCTCTCTTTTTTTTAAAGATTTATTTATTTATGCATACAAGAGCTGGGGTGTAGGCCAGAGGTGCTGGTGAGGGAGTGAGAGGATTCACCAGAGACAGAGTGGGGAGCAGAACAGGAGGATCTACTGAAATACATTGCTGAGGGGAGCAGAGGGCGAGACAGGAGAGGTCTGCTGCGCTGTATAGGAAGCTCCCTGACCGGGGATTGAACTCATGCTGCAGTGGCTACGGACAGCTTCATAGTGTTGAGACTTAACCTGCTGCACCAGCAGGGAGGCCTGAAGATGCCCAGTTGCAAGTAGCAATGGAGGAAGCCATGTGGCCACAGGAGAATGAGAAAGGCACATTTCTACTCAAAATCTCCATGGCTTCCATTTCTCTCAAAATCCTTGCAGCCGCCTTGAAGTTCTTACAGATGCAAGCCTTGTTAACTTTCTGATTTCATCTCCTACTCTCCCTTGAAGTTCATGAATATCTTTGTCTTAACTATATTGGAGCAAAAATATCTTTTTAAAAAACACATTATCTGGGCCTCCCTGGTGGCACACGGGTTAAGTCTCAGCACTATGAAGCTGTCTGCAGCCACTGCAGCACGAGTTCGATCCCTGGCCAGGGAGCTTCCCACATGGCGCAGCAGACCTCTCCTGCCTTACCCGCTGCTCCCCTCAGCAGTGTACTTCAGTTGATCTGCCTGTTCTGCTTCCTGCTCTGTCTCTGGTGAATCCTCTCACGACCCCACACCTCTGACCTATACCCCAGCTTGTATGCATAAATAAATCTTTAAAAATAAACACATTATCTTCTCAAATGCAAGCATCACTTTTGGGGGGATGAAGGCTGATGATTAAACTGTGCTGTGGAGGCACCAATCACAGGCCTTCCCGCATACTGCATGTGGGCTGTAGGAGCCTAACTGTGAATATGAGTTTGCAAAGGGAAGACACAGCGAGGCCAGGGTCGTGAGGACAGACGTTCTCCCTCACTGCTGGTTTCTCATTGGTCGAGTTTTCCCCAACAAAAGGTGCAGGTATGGTCTGTTTCAGAGAACCACACAACTTCAGATTATCTACAAGGTCCCTTTCAGTTCTAGACTGACACCCCATTTTCCAAAAGAGAAGTTACAGCTCAGAAAAAATAAATGACTTGCCTCAGGGTCACACAGCAAGAAAACAAGAAGTCTGTCTTAACCGCCAGAAGCCACCTTCTCCCAGCCCCCCAATTTCTCACTTAAGTAGTTCATCACTATCTCCCAGAAGCTCCCCAGAGGACAAAAGCGCTGAAGTTCCCTCATCTAAGAATAAAACATTTTACCCCATTATTCTCCAGGTACAATTATGGAGTGTTTTGGGTTGTGTCACTGATTACTCGCTATCATTTTGCAACTCCAAATAACTTTATGTTCCCATAGCAACACGCTCTGCTCTGGAAACTGACATTGTTCCCTAATCCATGTGGGAAGGAAAAAGCGCTTCTCCCAGAAAACTCACAGCAGGTGGGAGAAGTCATGTCATGAAGTGTGGAGGGTGGGGATGGCTACTGAGGACTTTGTCCGGCCAAAGACAATGACCCTGCCTGGTCACCACTGACTGACCAACCCTTGACCGTGCTGGCTGGGCCCCAAAGAGGGACACTTGCCGGGAAAGAGTCTTTATATTACAAGAAGCATTAGGATGCTTGGCAGGACCAAGACAAGAAAGTCAGACCCTAGACTCCATCAGGTGAAAGAAACTTCCTCTAAACTTCACAAAAAGTACATGTATTGGAGCCTTCCTCATGGCCTGGGGGTTAAGTCTCAGCACAATCTCCACGATGGCCTGAGTTCGATCCCCGGTCAGGGAGCCAACTCACACGGTGCAGCAGACCTCTCCTGTCTTGCCCACTGCTCCCCTCAGCAGTGTGTTTCAGTCAGTCCACCTGTTCTGCTCCCCACTCTGTCTCTGGGGAGTCCTCTCACACCTGCGCCCCAGATCTTACACACACACACACACACACACACACACACACACACACACACAGTGTCTTGGTGGTGAATGTGGCATGGTAACAACACCTGAAGACCACCTGAAGGTGGTGATCCTGTACCGCTGTATCATACAAGTGTTGTGAGCCAATGTTACCTCAAAAAAAAAAGTACATGGTATTTTTCACAGAAAAGATGTCACAAACCTGAAAGATTTATGTTGGTAGATAAATGGAAGGGTCCGCCACCTGCTGAATGATTTGCGGAGTTATGCACTGATGTTTGCGGCTCACTGTGAAATGAATCACAGAAATAAGATGAACTGAGGGAGGGATGTGCAGGAAGCAGAGTAAAGTAATTACAGCATCTAGGTGGTTGGTGTGGGGCAGTCACTAAATTCTCTCAACTTTTCCATAAATTTAAAATTTTTATAATAAAATCTTGGAATAAACTTAAAGGCAAATTACATTTTAAGAGAACAGGAAGAGAAAAAAGAAGTATTTACGTGGGAGAAAGGTGGTAAGGAAAGAATTAAGATGACAAGACAGGGAAAAAGACACAGAAGAGACTGTCTTCACTGTCCTCCCTAAGTCGATTCCCTTTCTGCCTCACCTGTGTCCATAAGAGCTGTTTTAAGTGGGCCTCCCTGGTGGCGCAGCGGTTAAGCACTGTGCTGTGGAGCTGTGGAGCTGTGGAGCTGTGGAGCTGTGGAGCTGTAAGCAGCGGCAACACAAGTTCGCCGCCTGGCCGGGGAGATTCCCACATGGTGCGGCAGACCTCTCTTGTCACCCCGCTGTTCCCCTCAGCAGTGTGTTTCCCTCGATCTGCCTGTTCTATGCCCCGGCTCTGTCTCTGAGGAACCCTCTCACCGCCCCACACCTCTGGCCTGCACCCTAGCTTGTATGCATAAATAAATAAATCTTTAAAAAAAAAAAAAGAGCTGCTTTAAGCAACACCTCCCATGTGGCCTAGGGCCCCTGAGTTCAATCTCAGCCAGCAAAGGATCAGACCTCTCCTGACTCACCTGCTGCTCCTATCAGCAGTGTATTTCAGTCAATCCATCTGTCCTGCTCCCCACTGTCTCTGGTGAATACTTCACCCCTCCACCTCTGGCCTACACCCCAGTTCTTCTATGCAAAAACATAGGTTGAAATAACTAAAATATATCTTGGTGTCCAAAGAAGCCCAAAAGAATAACAACATAAGAAAAAGAACGTCATCTGATGTTTGGAATCGCTGTGGTTATCTTAACAGGTATTTAGTAAAATAAGCATCTATGAAGGGAGTAGAATTAAATAAAAAAAGCGTCTTTTGGCTAGGAAGTCCCTATCTCCCAAATGGAAGCTAATGCTGACAGCCTTTGAATGTCGGATCTGTCACTCAAGTCTGGGGGGACAGATGATTGGAGAACTTCAAGGCTGATGCCCATTCTTTTACACAGAGTTCAAAACAGTGGGTGGCATGGTAAAATAAAAGTTAGAAAAAAATCTTTGAAATCTATGACAAAAATTTTCCGTGGGCCACTGACAGATTTTTCCGCATACAGAACACGCCGGGGCACGTAGCTTTGGTCCAGAAGCAGTCAGGAAAATTACCTGTGAAAACAGTGCCACCTAGTGGGGCAGAGTAAGGAATAGCCTAACTATGTCTGCTGGTGTTTTTTCTTTTTCGGGAAAATTGTCTGCTACATAGCAGTTTATTTTTCCATTCTTCTTACTGTTCTACAAATGTCTATGATGAACTTATGGAATAAAAGAAAGATAATAGGACTTGGAGCCAGAATCTGTCACCATACTTCTACTTCTTTCTATCCTCTGTGCTTCTGGTATGAGTTTTGAACATATGTTCTCTGGGAGACTGATTAGCAAAAGGTCCATAAAATGGTAATTATGTGCTATGAAGGTGGTGTTGGCTAATGAGATGGTGGTAACCATTTTGCAGCAGATCCAATCAACATGATGTCCTCCTTAAATTTACACATTATGTGTCAATTATGTCTCAAAAGAGCTGGAGAGGGCTGGGGTGGGGGCAAGTATGATAATTGTAAGATAATTATAGTCATCTTGGCCATTCATGGGCTAGTCTACCTTTAGACAATTCTTTTCTTTGGACACTTTCACTTAGAGGAGGGCCATAGGGAAACCATACAAGGGATCAGAAAAAAAGACCAAAAAAGACAAAACTATCAGGCAAACTGAAAATCAGAAACATTCAGCAGGGGACGGGGAGGGAGAGGGATCAGAATTGGAGGGAAGAGCACAGGAGACTGGTGATAGGTCACGGGTGTCTTGGTGGTGGGAATTGCATGGGGACAACGCCTAACAGGAGAGATCAAACATTGTACAAAAATTAACAACGATATAAAAATATATAAATAAGAATGAAAAAAAATCCTTTCTCAGAGCCTAGGAGAGTCTTCCTTCTCACAGCTTTAACTTAGATAGGACTACCCATGGGAGGCATGATGCCTTAACTGGAAAAACCTGGGTTCTGGAATCTGCTGTCAATTCACTGTGTGGTTTTGGGAAATCACTGCCTTTGAGTCTGCTTTATGCAGCTGTCACCTGCCCGCCAACTTCAGAGAGTTGCTGTTGGATCTTTACCTGGTGTCCTCTGTAACACTCACCTCCAAGCCTATCTTGACTCTCCTCCTTGCTTCCCTCTGCAGACCCCTCTACTTCAGCTCCCTGCAGAGATCTGGGGGCAGGTGTAACAGCAGGAGTTAGGGCAGAAGCAAATGGAGCATGCCTTAAAGGATTGGCTAAAGACAAAATAAAAGCTGGTCAAGTAAAACTGGTCAAGGATATTAAAACTGTTGAATTTCGTGTAAGTTTTTATGAATTTTAATTGAAGAAGTAAATTTGGTGAGTTGGCCACTAAGGAAATAGGCCTCCCTGGGCTTTGATTTCCTTATAGAAAACAAAACAAAAAAATAGCATCACTCTCATTGGGATGTTATAAGGATTGAATTAAATTATTTCTTTGAAGAGCTTAGCACATGCCTGGTATATAGAAAGATGCTGTTTTAGCACCACTAAGGCACTGCTCAGTTGCCTCAATAATCCTTACAATACCACAAGATTAACTATTTTGCTCACAGCTAATAAGCTTAGACATAGCTCTGATTCCAAAGTCTTTAAGTTTGTTTTTTTAAATAATTTGATTGTGAAATGTAACATCAATATAAACAAGCACACTTAACAGATTGAGTAACTGTAAAGCAATGCCCATGGAGCCACCACACAGCCCAAGAAATAGAAATCTGCAAGTCTCCGGTGTCTCTTCCCAACATTCTTGTGTTCGTATCCTGACACATGTGCATACATTTCTGTAGGGTATAAATTTGACAATACCGTATCCCAGGGTGTATCCCTCTTCAAATTTACAAGGCAAAGACAAACCTTTACAAAGTGGCTATTTAACTTACTCTGCCACTGGCAGTGTGAGTTCCTGTGGCTTCACTTCCTCACCAACACTGTTCGTCAGAATTGCATCTGATTGTGATTTCGATACCCCTCTCCCTGATTACTAAGAGGTTAGGCACCTTTTCCTGTTTAGTAATACCAGATTATCTTCTTTTATGGTGAATTGATTCAAGTCTTTTGCCATTTTCTATTGAGTTATTACGTTCTCCACTCTGCACCCCAAGAGGGGTTCTAGATACGGTTCAAACAGCAGAGGGCAGAGGGGACAGGTATTCACTTTTATTATCTATAGAGCTAGATAAATCTGATCACAGTATGGGGCTTAATAAACACTGACTACTTGTGGCATATTCACTGAGAAATGTGACTTCACAACAGTAACATGGAGCTGGAAAGAATCTCAAAGGTCACCTAATGCACTGTTTTTAGCCATAAACGGAGGTCCAGAGAGGTTAAAGGGAATATTTAAGGCTTCACCAATAGTCTGATAGATATGAAGATCCTAATTTTAGTCTGTTGAACTATAACAGGGCTTCCTGACACCTGAGATATCAACAATCAATACCGCAACTCCTCTTCTTGTGGATCTTTATGAAAAAAAAAAAAAAACAAAAAACACTGTTATTCCTGAACCATTATTTAAAACAAGTTTTAAGTGAGCTACTCAAATCTTCTTTCACTTTGCAAACTTACATATTCTTATCCACAGCCTCAGAGTATGTCTTTTTTTCCAAAGTCCCCTGCCATCTTCTCTAGGGTCTTGATTTAGCAATCATCATCTCGCTTTCATATTCTTAATGTTTCCTTCTATCTACCCTAGTTCCTCTCCCCTTCCTTTTTCAACAAGTTTGAGAGTAATCCATACTAGCCCACTTATTTCTCAATGTGCTGTTTCTGTGACAAATTGCCAATTTCTGTGTACACATCTCTATCATTTTTCTCACATTCTGTTGTATTTGGTACTGTTGGCTATTTCCCTCCTAAAAATCCTTGTTTAGTGTTGCTCCTGTTTCCTTGCTTTTCTTGGGGGTTAACCTACATCCTCACTCTCTCACTTAACTTCAGACTACATGACTGGGAAGACAGATTCCTAGAATTCGTTTCTGCAATCTTGAGTCACACCAGACTAATTGTGTTCCAATTCTTTTGTCAGCTGCCAATCCAGGCCTAATCCTACATTCTTTATCTCAGTGCATAGCTACTCCCTAGCAGATAATCTGACTAGAAACCTAGTAGTGACGATTGATGCTTCCTTCCTCTGGCTCCAAGTCAATCCTTACTTCTTGCCTTTAACTTAATGAGCCCCAAAGAGAAAGTAAATTTTCACTCTTCATGTCAGTGTAGTTGACCAAATATTTATGGGGCACTTTAGATACATTTAAAACATATTAGAACACACTTCAGAGTAGATACTAAGCTGCCTATGATTAGAAAAATGTCTGCCAACCCAAGTGCCATTCAAAACTGCCCTATGCATACTGAACAGTTTACTTTTAGGTCAAAATAGTTTTGGTGAAACCACTGTAGGATATTAAAATGTACCAGGAATCATAGGCACTTCTACATTTACAGGTCAAGGGCTAGCTTTAGGAACTTGGTTTAATAGGATAACAAATAGCCTGAAACTCATTCCAGCTTGCAGCAGTCAGCCTCAGATTGCTCCTAGGATCCTCCCCTCTCAGGATTCTCTCTCCTGTAGTTTCCTCTCACCCTAAATGTGGCTGACCTGTGTGGACCACAGGATATTGTGGAAATGATGGTAAGGGTATTTACTCCTTGGGTGGGGTAACCTAGGAGTATGTGATGAGAACATTCAATCTGTCCAATGAAGAGATCAACCTCATAGAAACTGAGGTTTCCAGAACTCATTGCCAGTCATGTGTTAGATAGGAAGCAAATTTTCCAAATCTAGCCTTGACTTCGGACGCTCGCAGCCTCCTGAGAGATCCTGAAACAGATCTGTCAAGTCACTCTTGGATTTCTGACCCAATGTTAACTGTATGAGATGTTTAAAACGACCAAGTTTTAGTGTCCATGTAAGGAATGTGGAAAATTCTATAGCACATGTTCTCATGACTGAGCAAATGTTGGTGAAGTACTCTGAATGTGACAACCATGGGAAAGTCTTGAATGTTCTCAATTTTTAAGAGACAGGACTCATTCTGGAAAATCTTATTGAATGTCATCAGTATTAGAAAGTCTTTGATTTTCCACATTTCTTAGGAAGCTTGTGAGAACACACATTGCAAAGACACTTCTTTTAACGATGCCTCTTACATTAGGAAGTATATGAAAAATCTCCTGGGTGTAAAACCTATTACTCATTTTGGAAAATCTTTCAGTGATTCCTGTCTTTATAGACTTGTGAGAACTCATACTGGAGGGGAACCTGATGAATGTAATCAAAATGAGAATGCTTCTTCCATCAGTGGCCACAAAAATAATTTATATTGGTAGTGAAAATGTAAGTATGTGTAACTCGACGTGATAAGCCGTGGCGGGTGGCCGGCCAAAGAATGATACACCACAGACACACAACAGCATGCAAGTGGAAGAGGTTTATTTAGACACAAGTCAGTTCCTGGGAGCACAGCCACAGGGTTAGAGAAACAGCTAGCCCCCGACAGCAGCAAGCAGGCCTCAGAATTACACAGGACAGATAAGCAGCAGAATAGCTCAAGAGGGTTGCCACTGGTGAAAACAAAATCAGGGTTTTTAATAGTTATATTCATGTTTTGGGTCTAAGGGATGAGCCGTGGTGGTCGTGCAATTTGACTGGCCACTGTCTTAACACAGATTAAGTGGTGTGCGCTTTTCTCTTATTGATTCTTCTCTCCTTTCGTCTCCTGGGGCCCCATACCCTGTCTTCCTGCCAAGGTCTAACCCTCCTAAGTGTGGTATTACCTTACAGTACCTCAACCTGAGGTTGGGCCACTAGCTCATGAACTTTTAGTCTGTTTTAAAGAATGATGCTTAGTTATCCCCTAAAATCTTAAGTGCATAATAAACAAACAGCTAAGTTTTGGGGTTAATCTGCTATGTAGCAATTGTATGTAAAGAATTCCCAAGACATGTAAAAACCTGTTCAACACAACTCATGGAAATTTTATCTTACAATTTTCTACCAGAACTTGGAAAGCAATTAAGGACTCTTGATTGTGAACAATCAAAAAATCCTAAGAAGTTATTTTGAAGAGTACTCCCTAAGTCAATTTTTGCAGAGAAGTTAACAAATTTCTAATTATAGAATGAAGTTAGGTCCTGGAGTGTACCAGGTAATTCATTATTTTTAAAGCCAAGGACCAGACCAAGAGCCTGCAGCACACCACTAAAGGTATCAATTTATGATCTCAAGTGAGTCACAAATACAAACAAAAGGAAAAATACCCAAAACTCAGATTCCTGTTTTCTTCTTGCTACTGGTCACATTTGGGTCTTTGTAACATTTCTGTCAAAGTAGAAGTAAATAACATTCCCACTTATCCTTAATCCACCTTTCTCATTCTTTTCACTTTCAGACACGTTGAGTCAAACTAACCCAGTGGCCAGTCCAGAGAAAGGGAGAAAGTGCCTGAGCCAGTGGGCACTATGCATTCCAAAAACTACATCTCTTAACAGACTATTTTCTTACACAGATCACACTGTACTACACTTAAGATCTCTACAGGATTGCTAACTACAAGAGCACAGGCCAAATGTTTTCTCAGCACAGCACACCGAAGCATCCAGAGAAGGAAGTATTTATCTACCACTAGTGACCGCAGTATTTTAGCACCTTCTGCTACATCACTTTGTTCTATACCCTTCTCATACACTTCCTAAAATCTTGGCTCCAAGTGTCATCACCCTACTTCATGGAAGTAACTTTTCCCTGATCTAACCCCCAGAACCACACTTCACTTTTTGGCATTATACTTGCCTTTTGCCAAACTGGTCTTACCAAAATGTGTAAAAAGCCAGAATTTTAATCTTAGTCAAAAGAATAAAGGAATTAAGTTCAGGCATCCCAGTCTCCTACGAATCTTCCTTGAATCTGCCTGTCCATGGTCTATTCCAATGCTCACTACTGTATTACATCACTTGTGTGTTCTCTCACCACCACCTTTATCCTGGGAAGGCACCTGAGAATCAAGGTACCTTGAACTCAACTGGTAGACAGGTACACATCCTTTCATTCTGCTGCTCATTCATGTACTTCCCTACATGCTACCACCACTGGTATATTGAAGAGGCATCAAGAAATTTTGTAGAAGACAAAGAGCTTTATTAACACTGTCTCTTTCAATGCAAAATGAACATTTCCTTCCCCTTTAGAGATCAGATGTTACCAATTTACACAAATAATTCAAAGAGTAGATGAATAAGCCCAGATGTAGTTAAGACTAATGTTAGAAGTGAGGCACTAAGTTCTGTGAAAGCCCAAACACCTCCTGTGCTGCTGGTTTGACACTGCCAGCAGAACCTTCAAGTTCAAATTCCTAATTGTTTACTTTATAGGTGCCCAAGTGTCATCGAGTCTGCTATCAGCAGCACCTGGGAGTTTATCAGAAAGGCAGACTTTCGATTGCACAGCCACTTTACAGAACAATTAGCAGTTCCACAAAATGTTGACATATGACTGAGATATGCCACACAACACTGCACTGTGTGCTTAACAATGTAAGAGGGTAGATACCTCAATGAGTGTTCTTACAATCAGTGGTAACCACCTCACTGAGTGGTTCTTACACTGGTTACCATATAACCCAACAACTCCCATCCTAGGGAATAGCCCTGACAAAAATGAAGACATGTCCACACAACATCTTTTACACAATGTTCACAGCATTAGTCATGAGTCAAGATAAAAAACACCCAAATACGCATCAACTGATGAACAGATGAACAAAATGTAATGTGTCAATACAACAAAACATCTGACATAAAAGGAATGAGGTGCCTGAGCCATGAGAGTACAGAGCGATGTACTCTGAAAACATACCACGTGAGAGCAGTTAGGGAAGTCCAGGTTGATTCCATGGATATGAAATGTCCCAAACAGGTAAATCCAGAGACAGAAAGCAGATTAGTGCTGGGAGTGATAATGATTAATAGGGGTGAATACTAATGGGGACAGGTTTTCTTTTCTTGACATGATGAAAATGTCCTGAAATTAAAGATAGTGGCAACAATGGCCTAACTGTGCATGCAAAAAAATAAAAACCCACCTAATCAAAACCTACATTTTAAAAGATCCCCAGGTGACTCAGACATTAATATTTGCAAAGCACTGATCTACAAGATAAAATGTTTCTCCAGTTAATTTCATTATTGATGGAATTGTTACTGTACCAGATTTTTATCACAATTGCTAAGGAAATACAATCAACCATCGCTCACACTGGTATTACATCTGACTTAAAAATTTGGTTTTAATACTGAGAAGCATCTTCCCCTGAGCTAACAGCAAAACCTTGGCATATACACATACATATCTTTTAATTCTCAAGAACTTGAGCTATACAGGTGCTCTCAGACTACCAGTTTTGAGGGGGGTGGCAATTACATAAGGTGACCAAACGGGATTCACAACCAAATGGGAAATAAAACCAAAAAAAACACTCATTTCAAAAAACAGTTTATTAAGTCAAATAAGATTACAATAGTATATAGAACAATAGTGGATGGAGGTGCAGAGGTTTCTAATGAACTATGCATACAGTAAGAAAATTACCTACCTGGAGTTCTGAGCCGATTTTCTTTACTTCTGCACACAGTGTACTCTATTTTTTAAAGAATCCTAGGAAGTCTCAGCACTTATATTTTCTCATAATTTAGCAGCTAAAGGAAATGGACACATTCCCAAAAGAGGGAGGGGTAGACCTGAAGGGGAAATATGTGCTGAACAGAAAATGTAGTAAGCTCTGCTTCTCTGTCCCAGTTCCTTAAATTGTGTACAGGCACTCTGTGGGGGAGAAGAGAATCACAGGACTGTCTTAGAGCCAGGAGTACAAGGGAATTTTCTCTAAAACCTCCATAATCTTTCTACACTACTGGAACTTTTTTTTTAACTAGGCAAACTTTGTTAACAATCTTGAAAGTTTTAGGATACACAGAGCCAGTTACTGCACATAAATATCACACCCAAATAAAAGTGCAAGTTCTGCAATCTGCCTGTATGGCTTCAAAAATTGATCCTAGATCAGTTATGTAATCTTGGGTAAGTTAATAAACTTCTGTCTTAATGACTCAGAAAATGAGCTTTAATAACAATCCCTAGAGGGAGAGGGAGAAAGTTCCTGAGCCGGTGAGCAGTTTAGCTTAGAAGAGTACCTGACACAAAGGTACCGGTGTTGTCCCTCCTCTCTCTCTCTCTCTCTTCACCAGAGTGTATCTTCACAGGGTCTTTCAACAGAATTAGTCACATGCAGATCCACATGCTAGTTAGTGTGGACTGTTGATGGATGGGAAAATGGAACTAATTTCATTTTATTAGATTTTAACTCCCTAAACTAGAGCTCCATCTGTATGGTATCAAAAGTGCATTTCTTCAGGATGTGAACTACCCGCTAGTCCGCATCTGTACCCCACGGAATGCCACATTACTTAGGACATAGGTGTTTAATAAAAGTGAAACAATTTGACCAATTTAAAAAATACAAAGCCAAAATAGGTGTTAGTACTTATAAAAAGCCTGTAATTTGAGTCTTGTTTGACTATAATACAAATGTAGGTCTTGTACTTTGAAGTGTTTCAAGTCTTCCTGTATAGTGATGTACAGGGCTAAAATAAAACCTCAACTAAAATAATTTAAGAAAGGATTTGAACACAGAACAAAAACTGGCACTTTGTACACGTCAATGTAAGTTCTAGCTTAAGGTCTTAGTAGAGGGAAAGTTCCATGTCGGTTCTAACAATTTGCCTCCTCCACAATATTGAGAACCACACAAATGGTGCCAAGACTTCTTGAAGCTCAGAGTAAAGCAGCTGTTCATCTTCACAAGTATGAAACAATTCGTTTTTAAAATACCTAAGAGTCCTTCTTCAAAACAGACATCTCACTTACCTTTCCAGCACATTTCCTAGAAATATTAAAGACAGGTGTAATAATGCTTAGCTGTACTTCTCACGAACTCAGTTCTTTTCCTCTGTTGCGGAGTTGACACGACAAAGCAGGTTTGAGAATGCTAGAAATGAATTCCTACTTCCCCTTGCATTCTTCTGATTCATTCTCCCCCAAAATTTCTGCATTGGTTGGCTTCCATTTCAGCATCAGTCACGAAATCTTGAAGGTCAGACACAGTAAACAGGGAAGGACATAGAATTAAGTGATATGGGTGTAGTTTTGAGTCTCACAACTTTAATAGGGATGAGTCATACCTTAACGTATGTGGAAATTAATTACTTGTTCAGTTCCTTAATGAATTCATTTCTTAGTCAAGCCAAAAGTGTTAAGTTTGCAACTGCCTAAATTTCTGTTCTTTTAGAGTAAATGTTGTGAAAAAATGACGTCTCATGAAGACCAAACACAAGTGGATCAATTAAGTATGAGTACACATCCTTGATTTTTATGCAGTATAAATGTGGAAAGAAAAAACACATCTGACAAGAGAATCAAGTATATTGGCAAAGTGTTCTAAATGACATTCTAATTTACCAGTCAAATTTGATGGATCTTATTTACATACGATTTAAACCAGAAAAAATTGAACACTATTTGATTATCACTAGTGTGAGCTTTATATTAAAAGGGTTATTCCATTCAATTCCTTTCTTACAGGAAGTTAGCACTGAAATTAACTTAGTAAGAAAAATACTTAGCAAAATCATGTGGAATTAACAAGGAAATGTTTTTATGCTTTGTAAACTCATAAACTAAAAACCAAAACTTTTTATACTACCAGTAGTTGGCAAAGTTTTTCCCCTTATAAATCATTAAATGGGTTTGCTATACTCACACACTGACACATAAACTGACACCCAAAACTGACAGGACGAAACCACTATTTTGTAAAGGGAAATGAGTACAGTGAGTAGGGGAATTCTGAGGCTGCTAAAACCTGCTTCTGGGGAGTGGGAGAGAAAGTCCCTGGTTCGCCGAGTCAGCCTTCTGGTCATGCGTCAGGCAGTTATCCACGCTGCATGTTCTGGATTCCAAGCGACACATTCTTCCTCACTGTGCTCACTTCAGCGCTGCTTCAGCAATCCACACTGGACGGGACCCTTTAAAAGCGTGCGCTTTGCAATAACCAATATCTATCTAGCAGTTAGAAAGGCAAAACAACAGTTAGCATACAGAACTACCTTCAGGGACTACGACAGGATACAAATTCATGGGTGATAAACACAATGAATTTTAGAAGCATAACAGACATAGCTGATCCCCACTAGCTAATTTTTTAAATCTGAGTTTGGTCAATGTTCACTTTTTCTTTCCACAACTTCCATTTTTGGGTTGCAACCCCACAAGTACAAAGAATACAAAATACCATGGTTAAATTTTCACTAGATAGGAGAGGCAGTTCATTTACTTACATTGTCCAATTAAGATGCCAAGCATCCCAGAAAAATCCATGGATGAAAACCAGACATAGCAACAACTACTCCTGATACCAGATTCAAATGGCAAAGAAAAAGAGGGAACAGGACTCATGTTCCCTACTCCTTTACATAAACAAAGTAAAACTCTGCAGGGCTTCAGTGGTGGGTGTGGTATGACGCATTGATAGAGATGTGAACTTATATCCACATCATAATGTAAATCACTGCTACCGCAATAAACATTTTTTTTAAATTGAAAGACAAAATGTACACCTGTTTGTCTTCAAAGCTGATGAACATGAGGCAGAGTACCAGTATTAAACTAGTATCTGGAAATAAGGCAAAAGAAAGAGACTATTTCTTGCAGAGTTTAGATGTTAGACTTATGAATCTAAGAGACAGGAGTTGGCAACAGCAATTCTTACGTTTCAAGGTGTTTTGAAACGATCAGATTATTCAGTTTTGCATTACGAATTTCCATAGTAAATTTACCTTCAAGATCAGTGGTAACTTCTTTATGACTAAACATGTCTGTATTTAGAATTCTCTAATAAAACCCAATACACTAATGATAGCTTCACTGACATCTCAATTTCGGGTACAGACTGACTCAAGTGGGTTGGGGGCAGAAGCTCTTGAGAAATGTAACCATTATACCTGTTACATTATACTATTTGAAGAAATAAATCTTGTGATCTGGAGAATTATTTTTTATTTCTCTTCAAGCCTGGCTTGTAAATTGACCACTTAACATGAGAAAAAGTGAAGGTCTTAGCACCAAGTTTTTACAGGTATTTTAATCATTCAAGCAAATTCCAACGATATCGGTCATTCTACATATAAAGTGTACATCATCTCTCACTTCTAAGTCAAGCTATTCCTATCTGTGTTCTTCTGTTGGTGTAAATAATCACCAATTCCTACTCCTCTGGCAATGATAAATTTAGCTACGTTTCCAACTGTAGTAAAGTTTTCTAAAATACTCATTTCAAACACAAGTAACACTTTCATTTAAACCCACTATTTCATGTTCCCTGAGGTAGGCCCAATAATCTTTGTTTCAAAAAAAGACTATCACCTAATTTTGAATATAGCTGCTGGTTTTGTTCCAATCTTCCACTCAGTTCTCTTGACTTGGTTTTCAAGCACAAAGTCAAAAGCAAAACTTGATTTTCAGGGACAAAGTCAAGTGCAAAAGTGAACCTGGTCAGTCCTTAACACTGAGGCAAAGTGACCACCAACTTCTAAGAGATCACCTTTCCCAACTTGAGGCTGCTCTGGATGTAACAGTAAAGGATCATGTGCACACTGCAGCCACAGAAAGGAGATGTCTGCAGTCTCGGATCACGGAAATGCACTAAATAATGACTTTAAGATTAGTTGTGAAATGTTAGAGTAAGGCACTGGGAAAAAAATTTTTGAGCTTATTTTCGGTTTTCTAGATATCCTTTCCTGACAACTAAGTCATCAAATGCCTTCAGGAAGCCTTATCCTATCTGTCAGCTGATGACGGTGAAGGTGATCACACTCGTGAGTCAGAGGCTTTTCCTTTGGAGATGCTGCTGCTCTTGAGCTGAATAGAGCCATTTCTGCTGCCTGGATGCAGAGCTTCTGGTGCAAATGCGGCCTCCGAGCAGGTTTCCCAAGCTTCCCCAACTGCATGCTTCAGGAATGAAACACCCATTTCATGTTAGCTCTCAGTAAACCACATGGGAAGTAAACCAGACAATTATGGAACATAAACTTACAGCAGCGCCTACCTCCACAATGCTGACCCCCGCACTCGGATCTCTGCAACCATTTTTCCATTTTACTTAATTTGACACATTTCCCCCGTGTAATTCTCTTCTCCCAAACATTTGTGGGCCCTCGCCCTTTTCCCTTTAAAGAAGATTCTGAGCTAAGCTCTGGGAAATTGGGGGAGGAGGGGGCAGGAAGTCAGTGTCAAAATTAGATCTGTAGTGAAAGTCTTACTTTACATAAAAATCACCATCTTAACAGTCAAATTAAAGGACCCACAGTTTGTACCATTAACAACATCCTTTCTTCTTGCCTTAAGTTCTAAGAGTGAACTTTAGAAACCATGGTCACAGGCAGGTTGTCAGGGACAAAATGAATGGTGGGTACTCTGGAGAAGGGCGACTGCCTTTTCCTTAGGTAGGTGTGTGGGAGCAGTGAACAGAGCTGCTGTACTTTCAAAGTCAAGGTTATCAAATTCTAACCCAAACTTAAAATTAAATCCTAAATATATGCTATCTTTTAGTTCTTAGCAAACTAGTTATTACACTCTCTTCCTCGGTCATGAAGTATTTTCCCATTAGGCACTTTAATACTACCAACAGTTCCACTAATCAAACCCTCATTTCCAATCTAAATGGAACTTTGTTAGTTTTTTTAAAAACGCTGCAGATGTCAGAAAATCTGGGTTGAACTTTGCCACTGTTACGTAACCTGGAATGTCACTTTTAAAAATAAATGGACCTATTTCCAAATGACAATAGCCACATCCTTACTCTTTCTCCTTTATAAGTCAATTCCTGAAAACCCATTAAATATATACAATTTTTATATGCCAGATAAATTTTCTGACACATTTCAAAGATGCCTTTAATCTTAATTTCAGATTGCTCCCAAACATCATCTTTTCCTTCCCTCCCCTAGCCAAATTTTTTCAAGTAAATTCTTCAATGACAAATTTTAAGTAACTATAAATGAGATGTAAAAAGTGGAATGTTCACGATATATTCTTGTCCTTGACCTTTCCTAGGTTGCTATTATTTTAAGAAAACTTCATGTAACTCCAAATTTAAAAACTACAAATCTAATTTCAACACACTTGTTTAACAAGAAAACTGATGTGCTAACATTCTTGGTGTCATTAAATTAGCTCAAATTCTTTTTAATGTATGGCATATCTTGCTTACATATTAAAAAGAAGGATGTTTTAAAACAACATTATGAAGCAGGTCGAAGAATGTATCACTTCCAAGGTTTTTTTGGCTTCTATGACTTTCAGTCACAGAAGAGCTCAAAAGGTGTTACAGGGTTCACCTTAGCACACCTGCCTCAGACACATGAGAGACTTGCTGTGGGGCTTCAGTCCAATGAGAGCTCTAAAGAAATAAGAAAATTTTTGTAACACAGCAGCTTTAAGGTCTGATTTTGACAAATCTAACATGTTTTAGATTAATATTTGTTGTTCACTTTATAATTAGTTCAAATCTTCTGCATAAAATTTCAGAGAAAAATACTTGAATCCTTGCTGTGTTTATAGAAAGACTGAAATATCCGTGATTGTTCTATGGTAAAACCTACACGACACTTAAAATTGTCTTGTAAACAGTTTCCACGTTGAACAAGTATGTGACTAAACAACGAAAAAGATTTCATAAGCCTAATGTTAGAAAATGTCCCACATTATACTTTTACCCATGTCCTTCTTCAAGTCTGAGTGCTCCCACACATGCTAGTGAAGAAAAAAATAAAGATCAAAATAGCATTAGCACAAGGATTTTCAGTTAATCCTGCAAATAGAGTCACCAGACCAGAACAAAGAAAACTCAAAATATAAAGAATAAAGACAACTCTTTTTTATGGAGATGGAAAAACCCTTGCGACATACAAAACCAAACTGCACTACATACCCAACCTCTACACCATCTCCTGATAAATAGCCAGGGAAAAAATGGGGGCGATCTAAAATGTATCATAAATAGAACACTTTGATAGCCCTCCCTATGATTGAAAATAAAAAATTTTAAGACGAAACATTGGTCAGTGAAGTATATATATTTTCAAGTCTTTTCAAAATTTTCTAAACTTAGGATAAATTTCCAGAGTTTTCAACTCTTCAGGATGCTAAAATTCTTTGAAAAGAAAGAAAAAACTTTTTTTTTAAATTAAGCCAAAACTTAAATATAGGGAGGAAAAATCTAAAACAGAATTTGGGGTAGAGGGGTAGATACAAGTTGAGGGGAGGTTGAGAAGAACACGAGAACTAAAACAAACAAAAAAACACAAGCCCTCTCCACAATACCCTGGGGCTCTATTTTTGAAAAGATCAGTTACTAAGTACTTGAATCGCAGTGCAACTACAAAAAATTCCTGCATCTTAGTGTCCACACCTTTAACATGAACTGTGAAGATTAGAGAACACCTGAAGAGCATTTCAAACAGTACTTGAGTCCCAGTAAGCACTTAGCAAATGCCAGCTATTAATATTAAACACAAAAGCATAAATTCACTTAAATATTCTTTTATTGGCTATCAATTCCACTTTTGCATGGGTTAAAGCTGTGATGTCCCTGACGGGTATCTCCCTGAGTGGAGATTTTGACTTATGTATCTAATGACACTTAATGTTCAGAGAGATTCAGGTAAATTCTTCATACTGTTGTCTTTACATAGAAGCAGCTGAATCAAACATAAGGTAGGACTCCAGTTCTTGCCTGGCACCGACCACTACTACTGGCATTAGAAGAGGGATGGCAGTATACCCTTGTGTAGATGGTATGTCTGCATCCTAAGCGACAGGTTAATTGAATGTTTCAAGTCTGGCACAATCAAAGCCACCAGGATACAATGAGGAAGTATATAGCCAACTTGTTTTATTTCTTTGTCTACAAAACTAAAGCTTTTGTATATAGAGAGAAGCAAATACCAATCATACAATGTGGGAAAGAAAATATTCTACGATGCTAAGGGCAGGTAAACAGATGTATATAACAGCAAATTAAATTTTACAAATTTAAACCTTATATTGTAGCATAAAAGTTCTGTTCTTTTTAGCTTATAATTCGAAACTCCCCATGATTAAGACTAACCTTAAAAAAAAAAAAGTGTTGTCTCTAGCTCTGTATTTCTAGAGAAAGATAAAGAAAAAGCAGAAAGGATGTTTTTAGTTCTGTAACTTGTTTTATTATAAACAAGTCATAAACTCTGGCTACGTCACTTGGTCTATCTCTAGGCCTTAATTTTTCCACTGGTAAAATCGGGACATTACCTTCCTAATTATTAATATTAAAGATAACAAAGTACCCATCCTCATGTTTCTGGCTTAGAGTAGGAACTCAATGGGAGCTATTCCTTGACTAATGTGAGGGGAATGGAAATATTACACAATGGGACTGCTGATGTGTGCATAATTATGGCAATTGTATAGTACAAAAAGGGTAGTGAGAGATTAGGTAGGAAAATTAGGAAGAGTTCTAATAATCTAGAAATTGACTTGTAAGGCACACAGTAATGTTTTCTAATCTGTTATGTCTTGGATTGGTAGGTACAACAAGCAGATTAAATATAAATTTTCTGAATAATAAAACAGCTTCATAAGAGAAGACAAACTATCTTATATACCCATTGTTATTTTTTCATTACTTAATACATTTAGTATAAAGAGGGCACTCTAAAATTAGTTCCTAAATTTGAACACAAATGCTGCTATAATTAATAAGATATAATTCACTTAAAACCTATCACTGGATGTCTAGAATCTTTAATTCAAGTACTCCAATCACTGAGAGTATAGCTCTTAATTCTTATGGCTGATCTTTTTTTCTATATTGGTTCCAAGCCGTTCTCCTACAAGAGTTAACAGCTGTCACCCCAAACACATTAAGGATGTGATCACCAAAACATCCAACGGAAGAACTATTTCGACTGCAACCTGCAGGACCAAGAGGCGCTCCCTAAGCACATAATTCTTTGATGGTTATGACCAGAAAGTTGTGTTCCCTTTTCCACATGCTGCCCTTGTATTCCCAGTGTCAGAAACAAATATACTCAACTAAACATCTGTTAAATGAACACATGCTGGCAACTGTTTTTCAGTATTACCAAATATAATGTGAATTGGATTCACATGAGATCAGAGCACAAAGACTGGGGTTGGAGATATGATATAGGAGGCTATAAAACCCCAGTATTCCTAATAGTTGAAATCCCTAGAAACAAAAGACACAGGAAGGAGACAAGGAAATACACAGAACTAGAATCACAGAGTCAGCAAAAGTTAAAAAGATCTGAAGGTGTACTCAGTTGTGTCAAAAATACGTAAGGATAATAATGATCAGGAGAAAAAAGGCAACTAAAATGGCTTGAAGATCACTGCTGACATAAGCACACTGGCTTTGAATGAAAGGCAATTTAGATGATCTGTAATTAAGAATGCCTTTTCACAATATATGTAAACACCACCATCATGCTGTATGCCTTAAACTTATACAAAAATGTACAGTAAACTGTTTTTTAATAAAACTCCAGGACACCTTGCTTCTTCAGATATCCACTTGGAATTCTGGGGCTGATCACAGAGCCAGCCTGACTTACGTGATTATTCTAAAATTTCAGAATTCCCAAAGGCAATCAGGATGCCATTCAACTCTGCTCACACATAGTACAGGCTTCGTTATGCAGAGATCAAGGTGAACAGGAAACGATTTAGAAGTTGTTTTATCTTTATTCTATGACCCAAGCCTAGGCAAATCATGTGAACTATGAAGTGAAATGGAAACAATGCCCTGCATCTAAAACACACACACACACACACACACACACACAGAGAGAGAGAGAGAGAGAGAGAGAGAGAGAGAGAGAGAGAGAGAGCGCGCGCGAGCGCACGCACGAGAAAGAGTGAGAGAACACACAATTGGGGGTAATCAGAAAGGTTTTTAAAACGAAAGAGAACCAACATTACACAAAGTCATGGTTAGGTATGCACCCTGCATACCTCAGTACCTTCCAGTAGCCATTTCAAAGACATTTTAAAAGAGAAAAAGCCAGGGAAGGCACAAAACAGGTCAACTAAGAAGTGTTTAGAAAAAAAAAAAAGTGGCTTTTACCTTCATAGAATAAGAACTCCAATCTGGAAAGAAAGTCAAGATGATAAAATTGAATTCCATGTAAAATCGTAAGGTTGCAAATACCAGAGTCTGGCTCCACTTTATTAAACCTAATTTAAAACAAATACTGAAATATTCGAAGAGATGTTTTAAAACCAGCAAAAGTAATCTCAAATCCCAAGAAGTTTAGTTAACAAGTACAAAAAAAAAGGTTTGAGAGCATTATTCAATTAAAGGAGACTGTACTGATAGTATACTTACAAAAGGGTCGTTTCAGAGGCCAGCATTAATTTATTAGCACAACAAAAAATTCTTATGCTCTTATTTCCATAAAAGAGTGCTTGACCCTACCTATAGTTCTGAGCTGGAAAACAGTAGTTTAACCAACCAGTTAGCTGTTATCCGTTATTTAATATTTTAAATCAGCCTAATGACATTTACCTGGCAAGACTGCACAGAACAAGTAAAATCGGGAAGGCAGCAGCAGAGGTAGTTAAAATGTGAGCTCTGGTATCAAACTCACCTGGTTCAACACCAAACTGGCCTTGTGGTTAGGAAGCCTAGGACAGAACACCTCTGCCTGACATTTATACTTACTTCTCATGGCTAGTAAATGAGTTTTAAGTAATGAAACAATGAAAATATGTTGGAAATACCTGGTTTTAGCACTTCTGCCAATTTTTTTTTTTTACTGAAATTAAAACTAGCACAACATGTTAACTTCAGATCCCTTGCTAACTAAAAGTTCCAGCTGGCAATTACAGGTCTTAGAATTACACAGACATCTATACATACATACATGTATGTAAATAAAGAGACCAAGAGCTGAAAAGGCTGGAAAAAATCACCGGATTAAAAGGTGTACTTTACCAGATGAGATATTTACGTAATCCTGAGTTATTTTTGAAAAGAAACTATCATCCCTATCTTTTCTTTCTAAATCACTTCAGCAGTCACTCCCTGTCTAATGTATTGATGTTTTACAACACTGCTGACAAAAATATGTACTATGAGACATTAGATTAACCAGTTTCCTATGACATAAAGGGAGTATGAAACATACTTAATCTCAAATTTGTTTTTGACTGAAATTATAACTAGTGTAACAGGTTAACTCAGAACCCTTGCTAACTAGAAGTTCCAGCTGACGATTACAGGTCTTAGAACACGAACACACACACACACACACACACACACACACACACACACACACACACACACACACACACCCCTGAAAAAGCTAGAAAATCACTGGGTTAAATCCAGTGATCTTATAAGGAACCTTAGGAATTACAGGGAATGGAGAAGTTTTGTTTTAGGAAATCTATTCCACTTGAACAAAGTAACATCTGTACGTTTACCCCTGCTGGCAGGGGTTAGGGTTCTGGCTAGAGTGGCGATGGAGAGATATTTCAAAGAACTGCTCATTAATTCAACCTTGAATAGGGATTTCTTAAAGGCTTAATGTTTTCAGCTATGGAAAAAAACAGAATATAAGAAAACCTACCTTCACATTTGTTTCTTCATATTCATAAATAGTCACCCCATATTTATACTTTCACATTTTCATTGATTAAAATTTGAACCTCTTCTGCACTCCAGGAGTAACCTGAATCACACACATTATTCATATATCCTGATTATAAGTGGGGTATTTTATTATGAGCACAGAACACCTTTCACTCCCCTTCAGTGTTGTTTCTGGAATATTTGGTTTAATGATTATCACTACTATTTACAAATTTATTGTCTTTTGTAGTAATTATTTGAGAATAATGACTTACTAATTTTATATTCCTAACTCTTAAAACAGAAAACATTCAATGAATGAAATGGAAGACACCAATTATCAAATATTAGACTTAGCCTTTTCAACAAAGTTAATTACAAACATTTGGTTGATGATGTACAATTGACTCCTAGGCATTATTAACAGACTGATTGAGATGTTACTCAACTTTATGAAAAGTCAATTACTTTTTAATAATACTTCTCAAGGACAAAAATCAAAGATGGGAATTTATGGTAACTCCTACTTTTAAAAGCTCACACTGTGGCGAAATAAACTAGCAACTGTCCTTTTCTTTTTTTTTTTTTTGGCAAACCGTCTTTTTAAGGTCAAAAATATTACATTAATAAAAATAAAAGTTAAATATTTTCAACACCACATGAAGTCCCAACTTGGGTTTGCTTTCTTATTGGGATTCTTTCAACATTTTTCTCAAATGTTTACTGGCAAACAAGATTACATAAATGATAGACTGAGAATAATTCAATTAGGTGCTCAGTTGCTGCAGTACAACCACTCAAACTTCTTTTCTTCAGGGTTACTATACTCATCTTCACCACAAATATTTGCCCCAGAGAGAATCTGAGTAAATTTTAAGAGGCACTTAACCACTGCTTTGACCTATTTTCCAGGTTAAAATATAAAGCAACAATAAAACTGTTATGTAACCATTATTATTTGAAGAGCAATGATAGTGACTTTTCAGAAAATATTAGCAGGATCTTTTTAATATAGTCCACATCACTGATAACCTTCTGGCAGATATTTATTCAGCCTCAAACAAAGCTAATCTTGTGAAACTTTGCTAAAGAGATCTAGTTTTCTTAGCATCAGATCAACTGATCAGTTATAAACTCAAAAGAAATGAGCTGAGAGTTTAGGCATGGTAAATAAGCTTTTCGCTACCCCTTAAATGTGGTATCACATTACTGTCATAGTGATCTTAAATTCTAGAAGATTATTACAGTCCTAAGAATAGGCTTTTAGGGATCTCCCTGGTGGCACAAGGGGTTAAGTCTCAGCACTACGAAGCTATCGCCAGCCACTGCAGCACAAGTTTGGTCCCTGGTCAGGGAGCTTCCCACATGGCACAGCAGACCTCTCCTGTCTCGCCCGCTGCTCCCCTCAGCAGTGTATTTCAGTCAATCAGCCTGTTCTGCTCCCCCACTCTGTCTCCAGTGAATCCTCTCATCTCCCACACCTCTGGTCTACACTCCAGCTTTTGTATGCATAAATAAATCTTTTTAAAAAAAATAGGCTTTTAACAAAAACATTGATTTATGTTGACCTACATACTGTTTTATGTGGCTCAGACTTTGAAATAGTAGAAAATATCCTGAATAATCTAAAGCTAGTATTGTATTTTAAAATGTTTCATATCACCTTTCTTTCAAAATCAAGAAAGTGACATTTTCTGTGAGAGTTCTTATGAACAATTTCAGGGCTGAGCATACTGGATTCTTTTATGTGTAATTCTGTACTTGTGCTCACACATGCACACACACTTAAGCCCAGTTAAGTAAAACTCTTTAACAAACTCTTCCACCACATCCCTGAAAACTGCAGAAGGGCTGAAATCAAATGTTAGATGATGGAAATGGCTTAATATACCAACACTTGAAAAAATGCTTAAACACTGTAACAGAACTTGGGAATGAAGATAAATTTGGATTTTGGGAATACGAAAGAAAATTTTAAGTCATGGGAAGTGGTAACGTTTTCCAAATCAAGTATAAGCTTGCCCTATATAAATACTGGCTTTCTTAGAAGCCAAAATCCAGTATTTTGTCCTAAACTTTTATGAGTAAGACAGACAAATGACAAACTTATCAACATATACATATATTAACAATTCACTTTAATCTAGGACAAAATCATTTTTTTTGACAAAATTATTTTAAAATTCAAATTAGGCTGACTTTAACATTTAATTACAGCCTCACATTATTAGGTTTATTTCTAATTTTGTAACATAGAGTTAAGCAAACCAGAATCTGAATCCTGGCTTTGTAACTTTATGGATAAATGAACACCTGCTTTATGTAACAAATTACTTAATCTCAATCCCAGTTCCTTATGGGTCAACTAGGGACCATGTGACCTACCTTACTGGGTTGTTAAATAGAATGAGAAAATGATTCTTTTGTATACCAGCATACATAGCATGTACCGATATACACACACACAGAGAGCACTCACACCATAGTTAGTATGGTATTAACAATTTACCATACTTCATTTATTCATGTATTTTCACTTTTCAAAGTAAAATTTTAGAGTTGAAAATCAGATCATTATCAGGGACTCTCTTCTAGTCCCTTGTTCCATAAAAATGGATATATCTGTAATTTCTGAGTATTTTCCATTAGTCGACCTTAATCAATATAAGTTGTTTATAAAAAGTCATCTTTGCCTGCCATAGCTTTTCACAACCCAAGATTTATATTGCTCTAATTAATGAATGCCAAACTCTTTTCTTTTTGCAAAGTTAGAGATTAAAAAAAAAAAGCACCCAACAAACCAGAGGTATATTTAGTAACCTATTAACCTTCCTTTTCAGAGCTCTCGGATGTTTTTATCGTTTGTAACTCTTGTTGTAACCTATTTTCTAATCTAATTCCTAAATAAATGTGCTATGACATTTCCTTAGTGACCTAGCTTTTATTTCTTTATCCCTCCTATTGTTACTTTCCATCAATCACTTGAAACTATTTTTGCTTGTTTTTCTAAAATTGTTTCATGCTTCTGGCCTCTCGGAATCCTGAACATCACCATTTGCAGAGGACTGACCATGGTTTTTAATCTTCAACTAAGCCCAACTAAACCAACCAGAGTTCCTGCAAATCACTGACCTCCCCCACCTCCTATGTCAGATAATCTACGACTCTGCTATGCAAAGCTTATACAGGGACATTCGCCTCACTTGGGAGCTTGTTAGAAATGTAATAAGCCTTTGCCCTATCTCAAACCTATTGAAGCAGAATTGGCATTTTTAACAAAACCCCCAGGGACTCGCAACCCACATTAAAATTTGAGAATCCCCGAATGATGTGAATTAGATCTTAAACAGTTTAACTAGAAAACCAAAATAATTACCAGAAGTACTTTCAAAATTATTTTGGTAAATACAACAAATGATTTCATTTATCTTTTCTCTCACATTCTGGAGAGTCAAATAGAAGTAATGTTACAACTAACATACCTACATTACTATTGTTCAGATTTAAAAAGAAGTTTCAATAGCAATATTTGCTCATTGTATTTAAACAGACCAAGTTGTCATCCACTCTACATAGTTATATTTAAGTATGACTGATCTGGTAAGGTCCTACTTCTTTAACAGGAACTATGGCAAGTTTCAACATGACAAGCCAATGCTATACATCTACCATGAAATAAAAAATATTTAGTTAGACAGTAATTTGCCAGACTATACCCAAATCTTTATGACTGAACCAATTCAGGTATTTGAACAATAGCAAAATATGTAAGCATCACTACAATTAATGGGGCCAAAGAGAAACAGGATTTGTTCTGGCAATACTTTGAATGTATGACAAAATTTTGAAAATAGTGACTGTAATGGTCTTTTAAAATACATTAACCTCTTATTTAATCTACTTAAAAACTTAGGCAACTGAAATTTGCAAATTTGAAGTATTCTTGGCTGCAGTATGAAATTAATCATCTAAGAACACCTGTACAGGAATGAACGTCTTTGTCTCTACAGTCTATTAAAAATAGCTTGGTATGGTATGAGATCTTCATTAACGCATTACATCCATACTTAAGAAAACATTTTCCCTTTACAAATTCGAAAACTGAAGTTGAATTCTTTTTCACCAGTGTGATTATGCTTACAATACTGATCTGCACCTCTACCTGCCCTGGAAATTTAAAGTGATCAAGCCCAATGTGGTTTTAAAAGACTAACCTGCAAATTTTATGGAAACACCTATGATACCTTATATTTTTAAAGATTTATTTATGCATACAAGAACTGGGGGGTAGGCCAGAGGTGTGGGGTGGTGAAAGGATTCGAGAGAGAGAGAGAGAGAGAGAGAGAGAGAGAGAGAGAGAGAGAGAGAGAGAGAGAGAGAGAGAGAGAGAGAGAGAGAGAGGAGAGCAGAACAGGCAGATCTACTGAAGTACACTGCTGAGGGGAACAGCTGGCAAGAGAGAAGAGGTCTGCTGCACCTCTCCTGTGGGAAGCTCCCTCGCTGGGGATCGAACTTGTGCTGCAGTGGCTGTCAATAGTTTTACAGTGCTGAGACTTAATCTGTTGCGCCACCAGGGAGGCCCCTGATATCTTATTTCTAATATAGGCTAAATAAATTCAGGGCTTTAGGTAAAGTGCAAAGACACCAACAGTCTAAGCTTAAAATGACAATCAAAAGCAACTTTCCTTTATTTTTTAAAAAAATACACCAAAAATCCATGAACTGCCCACCCTACACTACATCAACATTTAAAGCTGCCCAAATTTAGCTATTTCTGCTTTTAGAAATTCCTATCTCACTGAGTGATTCTTTGATTTAGGGATAAAAGGAGAAAAAACAATAAACTCTTCCTGGATAATACTGACCTACAAAATTTTTTCTTCTCTTTCATGCCCTAAAACAGGGCAATTGCTTTTTCTTCCCCATAATAAATATAATTTATTAAGTAAGTTATATCTACTTAATAGTCTTTACTGAGAAGAATCAAGGCAGAGTATGTGCTAGTCAATGAAATTTCAATTTATTTATAGATTAGGTTCTATCACTTTCCTAACTTTTCTTGTTATTAATGATACAGTATATAGAGAAATGAGCACATTACTTCAAGTACATTTCCATTCTGAGCTACAAAGTTCTACCTTTTTGACTGGTAAGGAACTAAATACACCCTCAGGGAAAAAAGTCACAAGAAAAACTCTATTAAGTCTATCTTCAAGGGAATGGGTTCAGTATGAAAGCAGAAAAGCCTTTAAAGTTACTTTATGGAAGAGTGCTATGTTGTAATTCTTACAGATTGGAGATACTTCCCAATAATGCAGCTAAACCCTCCAACATAGCCTCCCTCAAATATTTCCTTGCCATTTTTCCTTTACTTGCTGACATATTGAGAGGTCAAGGGCACTGGGTAAAATGCCCACTAAAGCACTAAACAAGTGTTCTAGAATCATATCCACTGTGGACATGACACAATCTCATCAGAAAAGCTTTACCGACAATTCTATTATGTCAAAGCCAGCATCCCCATATGCTCCATGGACACCCAGCTCTAATGCGGGTTAAGTTACTTCCTAACATTAAGAACAACCCCACCTTGACTTCAATCCTTTTTATTACCACACTTCTTCACTACTCCCCTTTGAACAGGGCCCAATATCTAGTGATGATTTTGAGGACAGGAATTACTACAAAAGTCTTAATTACAGAACTACTGAGTTTGTTTTTGCACAACTGAACCCACCACACCCCACCCAAAATCACCAACACGACATTTTGAACATGTTAGATTTTATTAAAAATATTTAACATTGTACAAATATTCCATACAGTTATAGTACCTGAACACTGCATCAAAAGCATTTTTATTAAACTGATGATTAAAATGATCTTGAAAATGTTCCTACTTTAATATTCTGATGTTACTGTGTGCATATCAGCAATGTAATGACTGCAAGAGCTTTCAGCTCAATTATAAAAATAATTTTATAATAGCACTAAACATCATAATAGAATTCATTAAAGCACAATTCTACCTGTTACTGACCAAGATAAAGTCCTTTTATTCAACCATCATATATGAGTAATCAAGATAAGCAATGTTCACACATCTCCTTTTCTGATCTCATGAAATGTATTCTGTTCTAAGTATATAAAAGTTAACAAATCTGCTGCATTTTCCTAGTTTATATGAATTTCTCACAATTACTTGAGTATTCCTATTGCTTTTTACAAACTTTTCAAGAAGCACATTAAGTGCAATCTTCAAAATTCCACACACTGATCTTTTCTATCACTAATATAGGCACAAATGTGTTAAGAGAAACTAAAGTACACCTTAACACAATGATACAATCAAAGTATTTTGCATTTGCAATTTTTAAAGTGTAATTTCAAGCTTATGGATAATAGTTTATATTCATGATACCAACACCTAGGAGACTTTTTCTAGACTTACACAGCCAACAAAAAAGGCATAATGAATACTGAGGAGCTTCTTCAGACATAAAAATCCGTAATTACATTTAATTAATGTTTGTTATTTATAAAATTATTTTTACATAGTATAATCAGTAATACCTAATTATTAAATTTAATTTCAAGTTATACTTTATCATCACCATGGAATCCCTCACCAAGTATGAGCCTTTTATCTTCAGCCACATAAAAATTGACTCTATTCTACCTACATCTACTAATCCAATCAACTGTCCTCAGTTTCAAATAAAACCAAGTTGTTGATAGACTTGTGTTTCTGCAATGTCTAAGGTCCTAATAGTGCAGGTATGCAATTATTTCTTTACCCAAACTTATCTTTAAATTGTGCCCACTATTGTTTGTCAAATAGTAGTCTTGAAGTTTCATTTTATAATGTTAACATTTCTTTTGGAGATTTAAAAAATAATTTAATGTTTAAACCAATCTATAAATTCTCTCTTTTTTGGCTAATATTAGTGTGTAATAAACATTTCAAGTATATGCTAATCTAGCAAATAAAAATGTGTATGTAATGAAACTTGCTGGAGGGATTCAAATCACAGCAAAACAAAACAAACTTAGTGTCTATCCAAAAGATTTTTCGAGTCTATCTTGTAAAGTATCTATCTTGAGCATTTGAAATATACTCTGAGTGCTTCATGATTTTATACTTGCAGGCTTTTTCTGCTACCAATTTCAGCATGAGTATAAAGTACTTATTATATGTTCCTATTAAGAAGAGAATTATTTAATAGTAAGGTCTTATTTTTCTACAAGGCCAACATAAACGCCCATTTATAGTCTATGGGCATTTCCCCACACTTAATGACCCACTACTGATTAAAAAAAAAAAAAAATAGGAAAAAAAAAAGTTCTTACCAACAATTCCACTGGTTATCGTCCCCAGCGACCCCACCTAGCAAGTCGACATCATGACATGTCAGGTCAGGGCAGCCTCAACCTCGCTTCCCTGATAGTCAGGTGATAAAAGGAAGGAGTTAAAACAGGAAAAGTACACTTGCAGATTTCTGGATAACATCTGAAAATGATTAAAAAACAAAACAAAACAAAAAAACCCAGAGCTTCTGGTAACCTCTAAATAAAAAATATATGTGTATATATATATTTAAAAAGAAAAACAAACATTTTAAGGATTAACAGTAACTGCTTCCAATTAAAAATTTAAATTACTGATCAAACATTACATATGCAAAATTTTTAAAGCTTAGTACTTGCATTTCAAAAGTAAGGACTAATCAACAAACTTCGAAAGCAAAAATAAACATGCCTGGCTAATGGATTTGCCATTTGGACTTCCAGTCAGTCACCCAATGCGCCAGCTTACTCAGAACTAAGTTAACAGAAGCTCCCAATCTTAGAAAAACATAAACACACTTGTAAATCCAGTGCACTCTTTCTATAAGGCTTTTTTTCTCAGCAGGTCGCTTGAGATTCCACAAAGTAACAGACGATACTAACATTAACATTTCTTCCACACACATACTTCTGTTGGTTTTCTGTAAGAATACCAGATAGTTCAGAAAACTAGTATTTTCTTTGGAAAATCAAAACAGCAAGTTTTTAACACATTTAATTTTTACATTTGACAATAGCCTTATAGCAAGTATTTACTGGAAGGGTTTGGTTTTACAAATAATACACAATTAATAAAACATAGGTATGATTATCCAAATGGGCAGGAGGCAAATGATGTAATGAATTTCAAGAATATTATATGGCTTTATGCTAGGAATGAAATTTTACATCCCTTCTCTTTTGGAATTTAAAATATATAATCTATTTTGATGCATGCTGAATTTTTTAAAAAGAGGGTCAAATTTCAAAGTGAACTCAGAAAAATTATCTACTACTAATAGAAAGCATTGGGCTTTCTTATGCAGAATAACCCCAGCAACTAAGAAAACTGAAAAACAATCATGCTGAATTTGTTTAAAAAAAACTAACTACAGAACCATAGTAACTTAATTTTCATATCAATTGATCAAATAAACTTGGATTTATTAGAAATCTGGCAACTTATTAGAACTTTTTTGCTTTTAAAAAATTAAAACACCATCATAAAAATACATACATTTAAGCAACTGCTATAAATGAGTGATCAAATAAAAATTAGCATTCCATAATAGGGAAGAGATACAGTTATGTCAATCTTAGGAGGGTACCTACAATATAAATATATTCTCCATCACACATACTGTGCAGGCTCATAAATAAAACCAAATTAGGTTGGTGAACAAAAAAGAGGGCAGGAGGGCATCTAGTGCAAATCTAGAAACCTCCTTGAATTGACATTTTTCTGATTTATATATTAGATTGTTAGATTTCTGCGAAAAGTTGAGGTTTGAATGTATTTTCTCTGAATGCTGCTATAGTCTATAGTTTACATCAAAAAGGGAAAATAAAAGACATCAAAAAGGGAAAAGCTCTAAAGTGGTATTTAATGTTTATAAATTATTTTTCTGTTAAAAGTCAAAAGTCTGTAAGGTAGTATTAGAAAGGGACATCTTTACAGATAGAGTTCTAACTGGTGAGAGTAAAATATAATCTGCAATTAAAAGAAAGGATTTTGACATGGAACCCAAATTTTATTTGTATTTGCTAGGGTTTATATTTTAGGATGGGTGGGGGAAGCACAATTACTTTTTCAGATCTCCTTCTATTTCCAGTCTTTCTTCATGACAATTTTGTAGCTGTTAACATCTAATTTTTTAAGAAATATAAACAACTTTAATTTGTAGATCGTTTCTTCTTTCCAAGAAAAATTAGGGTTTTATCTAAGTCTAATTTAGATTTACAGTTGTAGCTTAAAATTCTACTTTCAAGGTTTAAAAGCAGCACTTAAAGAATGTTTGGTGTCTTTACTAGCACACATGGGTATAAAAAAACTACTAGATCTAAGTTTTACCAAATAGACACCCATGTTAACTTGAAAGTATTATATAACAGACTACATAATTCCTTTATCAGTTTCCGAAAGACATAAAAGGAATAAGGCCTGTTAACTTACTGTACTATGTAATGAATGTACTTTTAAAGAGAAATGAGATATACTGCTTTTCTTACTCAAAATCAGAGAAACCAAGAAACCCAAAATACGATCTAACCAAGTTCATGAGAAATTAAATGGCTTAAGATCTGGAAATCTAACACTGTTGTCATAAAAGACACCAAACAAGAACAAAACACAAATTAAAAGTGTGTCCATTTTAATCATTCCCCAATGGCTTAATTTTATAATTAAAAATCATTTGACCCACCTAAGAATAAAACGAGAAAGAAAATTTTATGGTAATTTGAAAGTGATCCAGACTTTTTACACTCCAAAGTTTAGATTCTTTCGTTCCTCTTATTCTCAAGCAAAAAAGCCATTAAAATAAATCAAGAATTTCTAAAGGAAACAGGGAAATAAATGTTATGACTGGGCCAACAAAAAGTTTAGCCATAGGGATAGTAAGAAAATAAAAATAAGAGGTAATAACAGACAGTCAAAAGTATGACCACTAGATATTTTTAAGCCTCTTATAAGGCATGAGTGTTTTTCAAAGCAAATTTACAGAGCAAGAGCAAATTATATCCCTAAACCAGTAACAAGTGGTAGTCACAATCATGTATGCTGAAACTGACGTTTAGTCCGCAGTGCAATTGACGCCACAGCACTAACATTTTTTTCCTGTTATAGACGTTCACTTATCAGCAAATAAGGTCTTCAGTCAACAAATTATCCTTTATAGAAAGAATGTGGGTCAAAATAAATTGCAGTCTGCTTCCCCAACCCCATTTTATTTAACGCAAATTATCCAAAGCCTGCAAGAATGTTCAAGTCTTTGAACCTGTTTTATAAAAATAAAGGATAAAATTTCAAAATCAGAAGAGACTATGAAAGAACACCAATCAATGAAGTGTTATTTGGAATACTAGAATTTAGACTAATTCTCAGTCTGATATCCACAATACATATTGGAATAGACAAGAAATTTTGCATGAATTTGATCACTCACATAGGCAGTTATAGTTTGAAAACAATATTCCTTGCAAGGATTACGAATGAAATATTTTAGGACACAATTGAATTTGAAATAGGTAATGTTTTGAATAGATTTTTGAGTTTTATTGAAATCTTACATGAACAAGAAATTGGAAATACAATCACATCAAAGAACAAATTGTCACGGCTTTGACGTTTAAGCCAAACAAATTTTGTAGGGCAGATTTCAAAAAAGTGTGAAGTTATAACAATTTAAAAACACAGTTAACCTACTTCTAGGAATGCAAAACATACAATCATAGGTTATTTTCAATACAAGAAAACTTAAATTTGTTTGCTTTAATTTCTTAAAACTACTAAGACAAAGCACTAGCTTGTATTTTTATTTACAGCATACTCCATACTCCTATGTAAATCTATCCCAAATCCAAAAAATGAAACTGTCCAAAACCAAAGGTTCTGCAAAATCATGATTTAACAGTGTGCTCAGCTTGTTTTGAAGCTAAAATGAAGCCTGAAACGATAAAAGCATTGTAACCCCCAGAATAAGGGAACTCTGCAAGCTCAATAATGTCCAAGAGCATTTATGAAAAGAGAAAAAAAATAAAAAGACTTGAGTATATACACAATAGTGATTTCTTCAGCCCAATACAAATGGCAGCAAACTGCTACTTAAAGATGAAACAGTTAAGCCAAATTTTTTGAAGAATGTAGATCTAGAGCCAATCGTATCTTGCCAATATCATTTTCAAGCCCTTACTTGTCTATTTCCACTGTTGCCCATAAGTATCCTGATAAAATTCCTGGTTGTCATTATTGTAACCATAGTTACCAGAATAGTCACCACCTTGCTGAAGCGGTTGCTGAGCGATGGGTTGGGAACCCCAGTTCTGTTGGTTGTTGGTCTGACGGCGCTTGGAATCAGGTTGGTTGTACCCATCTGCCTTTCTCTTGCCTCCTACATTGCCCCCACGATTGCCCCGAGCTCCACGGGAACCACGGCCTCTCTGCTGTTGTGCAGGACCCCCTCTTCCACCCCTAGAGCCTCTTGGTGGTCCCAAAGGAGCCCCCCTCTGTGAATAGCCAGCTCTACCTCTTGGAGGTGGTGCTCCCCGCCCCCTTGGTGGTGGTGGAGCACCTCGCCCTCCCCTTCCTCCTCCTCTTCCTCTTACTGCATAGCCATCATCATAGCCGTAGTAGGGATCTTCATAGCCTCCACGGTAGTCGTGATAATCATAACCATAGTAATCATCATAATAATCTTCATAGCCATAGTAATCTGGAGGGTAGCCATATCCACCTCTCCCCCCACCACGACCCCGACCTCTAATTGGAGGTGGCATTCGAGGAGGAGGGTGATAATAATAATCTTCATACCTAGCAATGGAGGAAAGAGAGAAAAGAAAAAACAAATTAGTGTACTTCAGTATGTTCCTGATTTTGTTTCATTAACCTGATCTCTACCACCAAGTTATCCTCTATTCACAAGCTACATTTACTAAAACGCAGACTCACGCGGTGCTTCTGGAGGCCTGTCGAGCAGCCTGGCGCTCTTTCCTTTTCTTATCTGGTGGCTTGGCTAACACTATTTCAATTTCTTCTCCTTCTATTTCTTTGCCATTCATTTCATCCATGGCCTACAGAAAATTAGAAAAATTATTCTACAAGTAACAGAGCTTTAAAACATTATTACATACATGGATCTCTATGCCATGTAACACATTTAATAAACAATTAACTTCACAAATATTTTAATTCACAAGAGATGAATCTAGGCAGGAAGTTAAAATGTTAAGCACTTGTTTCCCTCCATCTTACCTTATTATCTCTGAAGTATGTTAAGAAAATTATTAAATAAACATGGCACTCAACATGTAGGTCTTACACTGTTCTTCTATGAAAATTTTAAAGATTTGAAACATAATGAGGTTACTGAATGATATTATCAGTGAATTTTAGATACTGACTGAAAACGCCTGTGTTTCTTCCATGACACGTCACCTGGAACATACTTTGCCTAAATAATTGAAAGCACAGAACCTAGACAAGGCCTAGCCTGATGAAAACACCGGGAAAGCAGTAATCAAAAGGATTTTATTGTTCTCTTCCTTATGGTCTGCCAATCTTACAGTCTCTGTCATATTTCAAGGTTTGGGTAACCAAGTATCATGTCCCCACATTAGCTTTCCTGTTTTCCGATACAACCTTTGCCTCTTTGGACATACATTTAAAAATGTTCTCTCTATAAAGGGCACTCAGAGCCTCACAAATAACCAAAGATTAAACAGTACTCCTCCAGATGCTAATTTTCCTTATCATCCAAGCTTTTGGCTACCTTAGCTAAATCAAAAAAAGTGTCTACAGAAGCATCTAGGTTTAAAGTAAAAGAATGGAGCATCAATTCTCTCCTGTTCATCCTGGAGAATGTGACACTTAAGATGCTGAGCTAGAAATTCTTTGGCAAACATCTATCAGATTTTTAGTTAGGGGAAACCAATTATCTAATACCAAGTGAAATCAAAGGAATATTTAGAAGATATAAATTATTAATTATGCCTTCTACATTACTGGAAATTTTAGAAGCCAAACATTAAATTCTGTACTGTGCTCTGAATTTTGTAAGCAATACTGTTTCACTAACTTTCCTCAAAAAGCAAACCAATAAACTCTAATCACAGATTCCATATTTTCAAGCAGTACCCTGGACAAGAAAACATAAACTTCCCAAATTAAAAGTTACATCACTCCACCAATAGAACATGGAGAAAAAGAATCAAGGCTAAACCACTGAAGATTTATTTTGGATCCATCTTCCCAATTATATAAAAAAAAGCATTCATTTATATTTTGTCTTCTTTTACCACCCTCTTTCCAGGGAAGGACAGGGGAACAAGACAAAGAAGAAATTGGAAATTCCACTCATCAAAGATGGTGCTGATCCACTGTCAACATAAAGCAGCAGAGTATCCAGATTTTATGTTTCAGACACCACAAAATAATTTTTTCATATCTTTCATTACTATCATCAAGGATTAAGTATCTCTTAACGATGGAAACTGGTAAAATATAGTTAATGCTGTAAGAATTTTAAAATTACTAAAATAAAGGTAAGTCTATGATTATAATATACCATACTATACGTAAAGTCAAGTACACTCACTTTCTTTCATAGGTTCACAATGTACAGGCAATGTTGTTAAAATACATTCATCGCTTATTTAATATTTACAGGAGCTTCTTACCATACGCTATAATATTTCCAAGGCATGCTGTCAAACCTTAGGTTTACAAAACCAAAAACAGAGATTAAAAACAACTTGCCTGAGATCACAAACTCAGTAGTAATCAGGCTTTAAAATAAAAGAAAGTTCCAGAGTTTGGCAAAGGCTAAAAACCTCTTTCGTTTACTAAGTTGTTAAAGTCACTTTATGTATCTAAGCAAGTTTCAACAACAAAATTCAAGTATCAAGAAGTAAAATTTCAAAGTATCTACCTTAACAGCTGCTCCTCTGTCTTCAAAATGAACAAATGCATAATCTTTCAACTTCTTCACTCTTTCAAGTTTTCCAAATTCAGAAAATGATTTTTCCAATATTTCTTCTGTCACTGTAGTAGCCAAGTTTCTCACAAATAAAACTTTCACCTAATACAACAAATGTATAAAATTGGTACTGGCTACTTAATTTTAGTTTAAGTCTTATCTTAAAGTATTTCTTCCAATCATCATGGCATTAAACTTTTTCTCTAAAATATTAAATACCAAAAAGTGCAATTACAGTATGAAAACTGCCAGGACAATTATTCTGATGTTACCAATTTTGGTTCTTTTGCCTGCCCTATCATTAAAGTAATACTGTGAATAGGACAACTTTCAGGCAACATGTAATTATTAATAAGTTAATCAACAAATTTAACATGGTCTTTAAGTACCCCAGAACAACAATTTGTCTTCCCCCGCTGGAACTGGATAAGCTGATTCCATGAGTCTTAGGAAAAAATAAGCAAACACAGCCAGGGAAAAAAAAAGGGACAAAATTTAGACTAGCCCTACCAGATACAATAAACTATAGTTTAAATGTTTAAATCACTGAATGATTACAGTATTAATCTGCATAAAGATTAAAAACTAAACTCATGACTCATACTATACACCAGGGTAAGCTCCAAATCTAGCAAAAATGTCAATGCAAAAAAACAAAACAAAACCGAGATGGGGGAGACTATGAAGAAGAAAGTAAGGGTGATTATGTAATGTTGCACTAGGGGAAGTCTTGTGACTTAAAATCTATAAACTATAAAGGAGTGGTAAACTTAACTACTAAAAATAAATGACTTCTACATGCAAAAAAACCCCTGTAAGCCAGTCAAAAGGCAAATTATTTATCAGAGTTTATCAGAGCACCAGAAAATAAAGAGAAAGTTCAAAAGAAAAACTGAAGAGAAAAATAGGTAGAATTCAGAAATGCATGGTTCATTCAAAGAAACTGGTCCCTTAAACATTAAGAACTTAAATTCACATGCAGTAGGAGAAACAAATTATAAATGGCTTTGAGATACCATCTGTTATCAGATTGGCAAAACCCACACACTATTTTGGTAAATGTATTTCGCTAGTTGGTAAGAGAGTAAAATGGCACAGCTCTTACAGAGGAGAATATAGCATTATGTTCATAATTACAACTGCACTATTTTACCCCTGAGAATCTATCCTACAGATGTCTGCACTCGTAGCAACTCACATGACAAGAACGTATTCATTACAGTATTGTCATAACAAAAAGTAAAAAGCCCAATGTCCAGCTGGTTGAATGTATTATGGTACAGTAAGACAATGGAGTATTTATGCAGGCACCAAAAACAACGAAGTGATTTGGAGAAATTGCCAAGATACAGTTGGTAAGACACCCCCCACCTCCACCCTCCCATTTTTACATTTCCAAAACAGGGATTCAATTTATAGCTAAAATGAGAGGCAAACACTGTGCCAAATCTTAATTGGCAACATTTTATAATTCCTTAGTGATTCACCATACTGTTTTATCAGCATAAGGAAGTGTATCACTTCCTTATGCTGATAAAACAGTATGGTGAATACAAGTATAGATAGGTGAATACAGGAGATGACCAGCAATGTAAAAACATATAATCTTACTTGCCTAAGGAAGCACTAAAAGGATAAACCAGAGACTAAAACTGGACACCTACGGGGTCAAGGGGAATATGGAAGATAGGACTAAATATGCAAGCAGGACTTTTTGGTTTATACCTTTCTATATAATTTTGGTATCTGAACTAAAGAAATATTTTTACTATTCAAAAAAACACAGTGAATGGACAGATTGTTGCCTCAGAAAGGGCTACATGAATAAAAAAGATTTGGGTAAAGAATACTCATTCACAGGCTAAAAAGTAGCACATTATTTCTACCTCTACCTCTTCTTTTTAAAAGTCATATTGAAGTCTAATTCTATATTACATGGGTATCAGTTTACATTTTAGACTCCATAAGGATCTTTTATTGTTTCTGTGATGAAACCATAACATACTACAAAAAATTGTTGAAATGGTTTAAAATGTGCAATGGAAAAAAGGCCCCTAAAGAAAGATATAGTTAGGCTTAGGTTCTGGTTGGTTATCAAACTGACCCAACTTGGCAAAATGTCTTCAATGAATTACAACAGTGGTAGACTAAAGAGCAGAAACGTTACTGGATAAAACTGCCCCTTATTCCCCAATTAGGAAACAGCAACAGAATCAGGACCATTCAATCGAGTACTCAAGCAGTACTGTTCATGTTTATAGAGATTTCCTTTTCGTTCATTTTCTGATCTAGGAATAACCAGTTACGAAAATAAAATGTTGAGGTTTTCTAACCTAGAGAAATTTAGGATGAATTTCAATCTGAAAGGTTACTCGGAGCAGCAGCACATCCGGAGCCTTTTGGTTCATCCTCAATGGATCTTCTCTGCTTAACACAAAGATGTCTTTTGCCTACAAAAACTATCGTATTACTATAAACCAGGAGTTTCCACTAAACTCATGGGAGAGAAAACTGCCTCTTCAATAGCTGGCATAAAATGCTTGAGGAAAAGACTTCTTAGTCCAGAAGAATCCAGCCACTACTTTAAGGCCATCCACAGAGTTGCTGCCTCACCGATAAAGGAAGAAACATATGCCAAAATACTCACTGAAAACAGCAGATAAGCAACTTAGTTTTTATTTTCTTCTTTTTTTTAATTTTTGAATTTTCTTTAAATTTTTTTTTTTAATTTATGCATACAAGCTGGGGTACAGGCCAGAGGCGTGGGGTGGCGAGAGGGTTCACAAGAGACAGAGTGGGGAGCAAAACAGGTAGATTGATGGAAATACACTGCTGAAGGGAGCAGCGGGCGAGGCAGGAGAGGTCTGCTGCGCCATGCGGGAATCTCCCTGGCTGGGCATCGAACTCGCATCGCCTCTGCCGACAGTTCCACAGTGCAGTGCTTAACTGCTTAGCCGCCAGAAGGGCCCAGAGATGCAACTTTGATGTGTCCCTTCAATCTTTGGAATGACTCAGGAAAGTCTAACAATCAGAACTCCTGACATCATCATTTACCAGGCAAAGATGCCAGCAATGTGAGCAGAGTTCTTAGGAGGGAAAGTCTACAGGATCTGCCATGCACATTTGTCACCTCACATAACAGAAACATAGTCAACCTTTGCCTTTCGCCTTTCTTCATGGAAACAACACTCTAAAGGAGTTTGATCATTCAAAAAGAAAGGCTTAAAAAATAGCTCTAAGTCTAAATAATTCATGGTCAGTGCAATCAATGAGGATTAGAATCCATAATCTCTAAAACATTACTTCTCTCTTGACTCAAGAGAATGAGTGTTGTTTTTTCTAAACTCTGTATTCCTCACAGTATCCAGCACTAAAGTTCTCAATGTGTATTAAAAATAATTAAAGGGATTTCATTTTAGTTCCTTTGGTACATTCAATATGCAGGGAAAAGGATGATTAATGGAAATACCTCGATAACAAGACAGGCTGTTCTTTGGTGTTAAAAGCAGGTCCTTGCCTAAGTAGTAAGATCAAGAGCTACAATTTACCTGTATCATGAAATTTAAAAAATTTCACCTTTATTCTGAATACAAAATTTAAATGATATCCACACCCCTATTCCAAGCAACTACATTTACCTTAGCCATGACTTCCGGATCTGGTTCTTCCACAGGGTCAGCCCATTCAACTGTAACTACATTTCCCCATACTTTAACTTTTCCACTCATCAGCCGGCGTCTGGCTTGTGCTGCTGACTTGTGATCCTCATATTCAAGGAAGCAGAACCCCCGATTCTTCTTTTTGTCATCGGGTTGATGATAGAGAATAACGTCCACCAAACCCTCTGTTAAACCAACAGCCAGATATATAAGCCAAAAGCATCCACCACACATTCAGCGATTAGGCAGATCTAAATCCACTTGCTGAAGAGCAAAAAATAACTGAAGCAGCCTCAAACTGATTCACTAATTACCTAGCAGATAATTAAATCACTAATATTAGGTTTGGGGTTTAGGATGGTATTTTATGTTATGTTTTAAGGGTCCTGAAGCTATAGCACTGAACAAGCCCAACTATTTTAACAAATAACATTCTACATGTTGTAGCATAATTGATGGAACATGACCTTCTAATTTAAGAAAACACTACCAAGAAACTTAAAAACCAAATCATTAATATAAATCTAAGAGAACTAATACCCAACAGCTAATCATGACCAAAAATCATCCTTGGCTCTAGCCTACTGTTTTTACCAAAAACAAAAATGATTGCTAAATATTCGTAACCCACTGGTCCTAGTTCTTTCTGTGCCCTCATCTTTTCATGTCTGCTCTTTCTAGGTAGTATCAGCTAGTCCCTACTAAATCCCTAAAAATGTCCATAATTTATTTCTAGCCCAGACTTGAGACATTTCTAATGTCTCCCCTCCCCTAATATGTCTTTTTTAGACTTCCCTTTTTAATAGGCAGTACCATCTTCCCAGTTTTCAAGTCAGAAATTGAGGATTCACTCCTGATTCTTCCTTTCCTTCACCTCCCCCATCCAACTCTAAGCCCACCTGTGCCTTTCCATCGCTACTGCTACTACCCTAGACCAATCGATACAAACTACAATGACCTACTCAACTAACATCAATTTCTACTCTTCACCCCAAGTCATTTTCCACATAGAAGTAGAAATAATATTTCGAAAACATGGACATGTTATTCCCTACTTAAGGTCTTCAAGTTCCTTCTCTTTCATTATACATACAATAAAATCCAAACTCCTTATGTGACTTCATCTGCCTCCTTTATCTCATATAACTATGCCCTTAATTCTATCTTTTAACAACATAGGTCTTTTTTCTGTTACTTTAATAGAGCAAACTCTGTCTTGCTTGGACCCTTCACATGTGCTGCTCTCCTGGAATGACCATCCCTTTGCTCTTTGTATCCTATATCCTCCCCATTCTCCAGGTCTTGGTCGAAATGTCACCGTACCAGAAAAGCATTCATAATCACTGAAACCAGAATAATATTTTTCTCTAAAAAATACCCTTTATTTCCCTCTTCAGTGCTTACCACTATCTGTAAATATTTAATTTTTGTTTTATCTCCATTCCCAGAACGTAAGCTCTGCAAGAGCAGAGAACAGTTCTTTCATTCACCAGTGTATCCCAGCACATAGCACAATGCCAGCACTAGGTAAACACTTAAAGAAATAAATAGAAATAAGCCACAAAGGAACTGGCACATAATAAAGTAATGAGGTCAAAGAACTGTGCCACTGGGGATATTTGACCAACACAATTATGTTGGATAGTGGCAGTGGTTACAAAGTGGGACATGAGAAGTCAAAATTTAGAGAGAGAATTTCTAGTGGCAAGATCCAGAATGTGATACTGATATAAGGGAGCTGAAAAGACTGGCGATGGGGTGGTCATAAAACTAGGAGGCTGGGAATTGACAGTTTATCCACACAGAAGTTAAAGGTACTAAGAAAAAGTTAACTCGCAGCAGAAAAAGACAGCCAGAGGCAATTTTTGATCACCAGGATAACAACAGATGACAGATTCAAGGAAGGGGTAAAACAGTATGTCTGGATGACAAAAATGTAAAGAAATAATGGTTTCATTAAGGGGAAGGTCTGGAACAGTGGTTTTTTTTTTTTTTTTTTTAACTGCAACTAGCATTCGTGGATCTCCACCAGCATTTTTTTAAAAAAGATTTATTGATTTATGCATACAAGAACAGGGTGTAGGCCAGAGGTGCAGGGTGGTGAGAAGATTCACCAGAGACAAAGTGGGGAGCAGAACTGAAGTACACTGCTGAGGGGAGCAGCAGGCGAGTCAGGAGAGGTCTGCTGTACCATGTGGAAAGCTCCCTGGTCGGGAACAAACTCATGCTGCAGTGGCTGCAGAGAGTTTCACAGAGCCGAGATATAACTCACTGCACAACCAGGGAGGCCCCTCCACCAGTATTTTAAAAATCAAACAGGATAGGAATATAAGACTATATCATATGTAATAAGCAAAAATATAGTTTCATTATATTTTATTTCAATTGTATATAAATGTACCTGTATATCTATGACACAAAAAGTATTTTTCAATTCCACGGATTTAGAACTGGAAATTGTGAAAAATCTGCTCTGGACAAGGCAACATGAAAGAGGATTAAAAACCCTCAGCCTGGCGCAGCAGACCTCTCCTGCCTCGCCCGCTACTCCTCTCAGCAGTGTACTTCCATCCGTCTGCCTGTTCTACTCCCCACTCTGTCTCTGGTGAACCCTCTCACAGCCCCACGCCTCTGGCCTATACCCCAGCTTGCATGCATAAATAAAAAAATTAAAAAAAAAAAAACCCTCAGCCCTTGAGCACGCTGAATGCCGGGGGGTGGGGGGAAGTTTTCATTTGAGGTCTACAGGGCAAAGGCACTGGCAAAAGCCAAGGTTCAATTAAGGCAAAGAAGTGAAAGCCACAGGCCAAGAAACTGAGGATTTTTTTTTTTTAACTTAGTCCAAGTTACTATGAAGGAGAAAGGAGGAAATTTAAATAATAGAGATCTGAATTCTTAGAATAATATATAGCTCCCTCTTTTGCATTTAGAAATAGTACCACAGATTTCCCAAAACTAATTTCTAAATACATTTTTGTTTTACCTGTGACTTTACTGAATTCTTCCAGAATGTTTTCTTTAGTCTTATTCTTCGGAATTGATCCAACAAAAAGTCTGTTGTTTGCCACAGAAATGCACACTCCAAGATGTTTACCAGGGCGAATTTCATAGCTGTCACACTGCAAGGAAGAACCAGACACCCCACAACCACCCCAAACTCAGGACAACTGATCTTAATTAAAAAATTCAACAATTCAAGGTCAAACACTCCTTGTTTCATGAAGTGACCCAATTCCCTCATGCTTACCACAACATGAATGTGCATTTTCAAACTTCACTGTTACTGCCTTTCATTTTAGTTTGGGTTTTACTACTAACTCTCAATGTTCCTCCATATATAAATGACTGAAAGTTATTCACTTTATTAATAAAAAGATGTTATTTCATAATTTACTTTTATCTGTCTGAAGATTTACTTCCCAGAGAATTTCAGGAAAAGACTGATTTCACCCGAGACTGATGATTCAGGCTCCTTAGAGAGGAAATTAGATACAGATAAAAGCCACAAGCAAAATTAATAATACATAAAAAGTGACAAATATGTTTTACCAATGCAACAGAAATTAAAGAGAATGTCACACTTTATACAAAACATAACTCTCTAAATATATACAAGGTTTAAGTTGCAAATCAAACACAATACTTTCAAATTTTATGAAATAAAAAATGTTTTATTTAAATCATTATGGAGATAATTTCCTTGATAAACAAGCTTCTTATGCTTTTAACATTACTTACCCATTAACTTGCTACAAGATATACGTGATTATTTGAAAAATAAATTCATCCATATATTACCAGAAATGAGGAAACAAAGCTTTGAAAACATCTCAATATTAAATAAACAATTTGGAAGGAAGAGTCCATAATGAAACTAAAATCTGAGTCAAGCTAGAAGTGGAACAAATTTCTAGGCAACTAATGAAATCTAAAATTATTGGTTAAAGAGGCTAGCCATTCTAGAAGGACTAGAACTAGACTAAGTGAGGCCTTTAAATGTCTGGCAAAAAAGTATGCCAAAAGACAATGGGCACTGTTACCCTAGGTTACATAGATGGTTGTTATCTTAACACAGTATGAGTGAAGAAGATAAACTTAATTTGCAGAACTCTTGCTGCTCTACTACTACAAAACAAATACAAATGGTAAAAGGCCCTGAAAAAGGAAACTACTAAAAGACTAGCTAGAAGATAGCAGAAAAGGAGAAAAAGATTAAAAGAGAGGACTGAGGGTCTGGAAACAAAAAGAGCAAGAATAAACAGAAAATAGTGTGATTAGGCTGTGACAAAAATACAACAAAACAGATTCACAGCCATTTTCTGTACTGTCCTAAGTCACCATTGCTCATTATTATGTTCCCCAGAATCCATTCCAGTCTTCATTATACTTTTAAGAATCCTACTCTAAAGTTTAAAGTCCAAAGATAGAACTATAGTAACCAAATATTCAAATGAAACTTTAGAATTATAGGAGACCTTCTAACATTATTTCTTGGATTTTTTTTTTTACTTTTATAATCAGAGAAAAAAGAACAAAGGTCACATACTAACTCATCAGTATAAAAACATTTGAGGCAAAAACAAAAGAAATGAAACTGTTAAATGCAAACATTTTACATTGAGGTAATTTGTCAAATAATGACAGGGATACTTGTTTATCACATACCAGTTTAACAGCTTCCTGTGCAGCTTCCTTTCCACAGAAGGTGATAAATGCATACCCTCTGTTCTGACCAGACAGTGGATCCATCATAAGACGCAGATCCCAAATGGGACCAGCCTTTTCAAAAAGGGGCACCAGCTCATCTTCATATAAATCTCTGGGTATTTTACCCACAAAGACCTGAAATAAAATTTCTGTGTTAGTACCCCAACATACACATTAGATTTTAGAGCTATAAAGTCTTATGCCTTTTTTTTAAAGGAGGGTAGGGGCACAAAAAATGGAGAAAATTTGTATCTTTCCAAACTAACCATAATTTTTATTATAACAGTCTCAACTTGTCAACATAGAATCATTTTCTATACAAGAAAACGAAAACGGATTACTAAGTACGTGCCACTTCTCTACTAGCGATTCAGTTTCAAAATAGTATAATCTTGTCTTTTTACTCACAAAATAAAGGGAATGTATGTATCTCCATGGAACTTTGATGTCTGCATTTTTACAAAAAGAATAACGACATGAAGGGTTGATGTGGTTTTCCTAGTTTTTCTCAACTCCAAAATCTTTACTACTTAAACTTCAGTGCTTCGATCTATCCCTCTATCAAAATTTTAAGGTGTGGGGGCCTTCCTGGTGGCGCAGCGGTTAAGCGCTGCGCTGTGGAGCCGTCGGCAGCTGCGACGCGAGTTCGATGCCCGGCCGGGGAGAATCCCACATGGCGCGACAGACCTCTCCTGCCTCGCCCGCGCTCCCCTCAGCAGTGTATTTCTGATCTGCCTGTTCTGCTCCCCACTCTGTCTCTGGTGAGCCCTCTCGCCACCCCACGCCTCTGGCCTGTGCCCCAGCTTGTATGTATAAAAAAAAAAAAAAAAAAAAAAATTTTAAGGTGTGAAAAAAATTCTTCACCATCTGATGATTTGGCACACTAAATTAATTTAAATTATAGTAATGATAAATTAGACTTAAATAATTATAAACCCTTAATATTTAATATCAGACAAATTTCACCTTATCAGCAACATAAAAAAGATTTTATGTTAAAATATTTGCAATCCAAACTCAAAAAAATATTTTTTGGTATTTTGCATAAAAGAACTGGGGTGTAGACCACAGGTGTGGGCAATGAGAGGATTCACCAGAGACAGAGTGGGGAGCAGAACAGATGGATTTACTGAAAAACACTTCCAAGGGGAGCAGTGGGCAAGATGGGAAACGTCTGCTGCGCCATATGGTTTAGCTCCCTGGCTGGGAGATCAAACTCAAGCTGTAGAGCCAAAAGCACTGAGACTTAACCCCTAGGCCACCAGGGAGGCCCCCAAACTCAAGATCTTAAAGAGTTAAAAATTAGTGTTTGCATGAGAGATGAATTCTAAAAATTGACTCAAAGAAGCCAAAATTATTACTGGACATTAAGTTTCTAATGCAAGTGCTACCCTAACATGGTCCTTTTCAAAATGATCAGCTCACCGTCACTACTGAATGATAACTAACACTTGAGGTCTTCTTTTGAATCCTTGATTCTAAGACACCAGCTATTCTAATTCTTCTATCTCCTTAAAGCATCCAGTCTTCATCCACTAAGTCTCATTCTATCCAGACTATACAACAAAGCCATTTGGTTTCCTCATGTTCTTTCCTCATGGCCTTAAAAACCTATCTCAATATCTATTTTAACATCTTTGCTTTACACATCAGGAAAAAGACTTAAGTCCTTTTCAGGGGTAACTCCTTAACGCATAAGACCATTTCTTCCAGAAATTATTCCAAACATCTATTCCTTCAACTCTCCTATTTTGCTCAGTACACCCTTTCCTTCCCACTGGTTCCTCTGTCTTCAAACATGCTAAATATTCTATAACAAAACGAGTTACAAACAAGCAAAACCTGATACTTTTTTTAGCCTACGCTGTATATTTTTCCCTTCTCTTTAAAAAAAAAATTTTTTTAAGATTTATTTATTTATGTATACAAGAATTGAGGTTGTACGCCAGAGGGGTGGGAGAAGGTGGGGGGAGGGGAGAGGATTCACCAGAGACAGAGTGGGGAGCAGAACAGGCAGATCTGCTGAAATACACTGCTGAGGGGAGCAGCAGGTGAGACAGGAGAGGTCTGCTGCACCATGTAGGTTAGCTCCCTGGCCAGGGACTGAACTCATGCTGCAGTGGCTGCAAATGGCTTGATAGTGCTGAGACTTAACTGCTTGCACCACCAAGGAGGACCCTTTCTCTTTAAAAGCTTTGACTACATGGCCCATAACTTTTATTACACTCATGCAGTTATTCTATTCAACCCTTAGCTCAGTGAAGCTATAAAAAAATACACATGAGGCTCTAAGGCATCAACTGAATGATATTCCTGAGGAACTATTTTTTTTTTAAAGATTTATTATTTTTTTTTTATTTATACATACAAACTGGGGTACAGGCCAGAAGCGTGGGGCGGCGAGAGGGTTCACCAGAGACAGAGCGGGTAGCAGAACAGGCAGATCAGAAATACACTGCTGAGGGGAGCAGCGGGCGAGGCAGGAGAGGTCTGCCGTGCCATGTGGGATTCTCCCTGGCTGGGCATTGAACTCGCGTCGCCGCTGCCAACAGCTCCACAGCGCAGCGCTTAACCGCTGCGCCACCAGAGAGGCCCAGGAACTATTTTTCTTAAGACAGTTGAAAACTTACTCTGAAAAGTACCTGGCATCACTGTTCTCTTTAACTCTCTAAAATTGGCTTCTGCCTCTAACTCTCACACTCAGCTGCATGCCCAAATGCCACTAGTGGACATAAAATTCAAATTCAGTCATCCTTCCCATCAGTCTCATCACTCTGCCTTCTCGACAAGACTTTTAATAATGGTGGTGCTACCTTCTGAAAATTCTTTTTCCTTAAATTTTCAGGATCCTCCACTAACCTGGTCTTCTTATCTTCAATTATTTCTATGTCCTTTCAATGGTGGTTCTTCTATCCACATAATAATCTATATGTTTACCAAAATCATGGCTCTATCTCCTATTCATCACTGTATTTTCTTCTGCACTCCTGAAGCTACGACTATGCAGTCATCTTCCAGACCTACACCCCAAGACCAAACTCTGTATCTCCAATTGCCCATTAATCATTTTCTCTTGGCTGTCCTGATTTTACCTCAATCACTAAGTCTAGAGCTATCAACTTTTGCTTAATTATAGATACATATATATGGATAACTATGTGTCAGAATACTAAGTGGTTAATGCATGAAAAAACGGTTCCAATTTTATTATTTTTCCTTAATTGTATTTTCTCTATGATAAAGATATAATACATTTGTAACAAATGTTTCCTTTTTCAAAAATCAAAATGGTTAAAAGCCACCCATGGCAACGGGCTACTCTGATTTTCTCTATTTCTTTGGGGAAAGCAAAATTTTTTCTGCTCACCGCCATCCCCAAGATGACTGACAAAACAGTCTCCATCTATAAACAAAAACCTCAGATATTTGAAATGCCTTCCATTCCCATTCATATCTAATTTATCTTTTAAGCATCAGATTAAGGTTGCCCCAATGCAGAATGCCTAGCAACACATACAATTGGCTCCCTTCTCTCCTACTCACAGAACCTGTCCAAACGTTCATGAGACAAGCCAAGTACAGGGCCTGTACTCACGTGCCATGTAGTTTTCGAAGTTACAGAAATCAAGTGACTAGGTCTTTATGAGACTTATATTCTACTGAGAAAGACAAAAATGAGAAACAAAAACAACAATGACTCTAGGAGGTATTCAATACCAAGAAAAATAAAAGCAAGGAAAAGGAATAAATGATGAGGAGACATTATATTTTCATTACAAGAGCCTCCCTGAGACAGTAAATTTGAACTGAGACCTGAGAAAATCAAGAAAATCTGTGTAAAGAATATTCCAAGGTGAGAGAACAAGTACAAAGAGACTGGCGTACACTTGACACAGATAAAGAATAGTTAACAGGCCAGTGACTAGAATAGAAGGTCCAAACAGAAGACAGTCAGGAAAGAGAAACTGGCCAGATTAAGGACTCAGTTAAACTGTATGTAGTGAGGAGTTTGAATTTTATCCCATATGTGTTGGTGGGAAGACATCAGAGGATTCTGAGCAGACAAGTGACTGAGTGTGACTTAGGTTCTTTTTTTTTTTAAAGATTTATTTATACATACAAGCTGGGGTACAGACCAGAGGTGTGGGGTGGCGAGAGGGTTCACCAGAGACAGAGCGGGGAGCAGAACAGGCAGATCAGAAATACACTGCTGAGGGGAGCAGCGGGTGAGGCAGGAGAGGTCCGCCGCACCATGTGGGATTCTCCCCGGCCGGGCATCGAACTCGCATCGCCACTGCCAACAGCTCCACAGCGCAGCGCTTAACCGCTGCGCCACCAGGGAGGCCCCTGACTTAGGTTCTAAAAGGAATATTCTAGCAGCTGGGTAGAAAATGGATTGTATGGAGATACAGGCTGACCAGTCTGGTTAACAGGACAAATCTAGGCAATGGATAATGGTAATAGGGTGACAGTTATGGAGGGAGGGAAAATGTGAGAAATAATGAGTTTTTAAATTATGTTGGGATTCAAATCTACATTTTAGTTATCTATCATTTAGTCTCAATACCCTCACATGTAAGAACAGCACCAGCAAGAGGGATCAACTTCCATGTGAGCAGAGCCCACATCTTAGTTCTCATTTTATTCCCAGTTTTGATCACTGTGCCTGGGAAATAACAGCTGCACATTTTCGAATGACTGTACAGATGAGCATCTACCTCGCTCTGATAAAGTCTGCACTAATTCTGTCCCTTCTCTCCTACTTGGTCCAACAACAATTTTATCATTATTTCCCTCCTTTGTACATGGATTATTCCCATCCACACTCGTTATAATTAGTCCCCATTATAAATTAAAACAATAACATATTTCGACTTCAACACCTCCAGATTGTCCCTTTGCTCAAAAAGGCAGGATAATCCTGTTCAAATTCCTCATTTCCCATCCATTTGAATCTTCTCCAAATCTGTTTTTCACAAGATTTATGACATCCATGTCACCACACTATCAATTATCAGCCCTCATCCTTTCTTGGTAATAAGTTTTTTATAACTGAATATCCCTCCTGTGAAAATTTTCTTCATCTAACTTCTGGGACACCACACACGTTCTCTTACCTCACTGGCTCTTTCTACTCAGTCCCCTTTGCTAGTCCAGTCTCATCTCCCCAAACTTAAAATGTTGGAGGACTGCACATTTAGATCTCAGACCTTTTCTCCAGCTATACACACTTGCTTGGTGACCACATCCAAACTCACAATTTTGTTTTTGTTTTGTTTTTTAAAGATTTATTTATTTATGCATACAAGCTGGGATACAAGCCAGAGGCGTGGGGCAGCGAGAGGGTTCACCAGAGACAGAGTGGGGGACAGAACAGGCAGATTGACGGAAATACACTGCTGAGGGGAGCAGCGGGCGAGGCAGGAGAGGTCTGCCATGCCATGTGGGAATCTCCCTGGCCAGGTATCAAACTCCTCCCAGCAACAGCTCCACAGAGCAGCGCTTAACCGCTATGCCACCAGGGAGGCCCCCAAACTCACAGTTTTTAAATACCACCAGATGTTTATGCCCCCCACATTTGAAATGTCCAGTTAGAACTCGCCTCCGAAATCCAGGATCACACAACTGTTCATTCAACAATTTCACTTAGAGAGTGAAGATACACCTAGCTCGTAACACGTTCATAACTAAAACACTGCCTTTCAATAAAGGTAAACTAAAAATAACTACAGGTAAAAGGTGTCCTGACACAAGAAATACATAAGGATAATTAGTTATTAATTTTGAAATGTGTTTTTTGGAGTAGCTACGTTCCCTGACCTAGTCTGGTTAAGAATTTTTTTTATATTTGAGGGCATATGTATTTGAGTATTTTAAAAACTGTTCAGGGAAATAAATTTGGCTTTACATTGTTTCTAATAACACAAAGCAATGGTGCTTCATAATTACATCATTCAACACCTATACTCTCTCCTTACCCATTACAAATACATGTAAAACAAACACATGTAAAACACATAAATGGTACTATGAAAAGGTATTTTGACACAGTTAAGTGAGGAAATTGTCAGATTGTATTACTTATAATTAATACTTGTGCCTACATTTTTAGAACAAGGTTTACCTCATTAGGCACACCTAAAGTAAAAAAAATGTATTTTCAGGAAAAGTAATTTAATGATTAATCATTTTACATTCGTAAGAGCAAGTTTCCTCAAAGTATCATCTGAATGCTAGAATACAGTTCAAATGATTTTCCAAAATACTTTGCTTTATTTCAGAAGAAACATCAATAAACTGTGGTCAACAGAGTCCTCAATATTATAATCACTGGGACCCAAGAAGAAACAAACCAAAATACTGGCTTAATGGAGAAAAAAGACATGGTCTTATTTTAAGAACACTTAGGACATTAAAAGAACTTAAAAGACAAAAAATAAACATTCAGAAACCAGTCAAGTATCATTCCTTAATTAACTAAAATGAAACAGAAATGTTTTCTTTAAAAAAAAAGTTTTTTTTTTTAATTTATGCACAGAAGAACTGGGATGTAGGCCAGAGATGCGGGCGGTGAGAGGATTCACCAGAGAGAAAGTGGGGAGCAGAACAGTTGGATCTACTGAAATACACTGCTGAGGGGAGCAGCATGCAAGACAGGAGAGGTGGATTAGCTCCAGCCAGGGACTGAACTCATGCTGCAGGGGCTGGTGATAGCTTCATAGTGCTGAGACTTAACTCCTGCGCCACCAGAGAGGCCAATGGAAACGTTTTCTTTTTATCACCTTGTTTGGTCCCTGACTCATTCTGGCTCCACATGAGATGTTCAGAGTAAGCACTCAGTCATGTGTAGTAATCCTCCCCCTTCAGAACCAACACAATTTAGTGAATGCTAGTTTTGGCTGTTTACTATCTATCCCATCAATTACTTCAACAGTAACAGAAGCTCTCTGAGGTTCCAGAAGAAATCAATAGAAGTAATCGAGCGACTTATTGGAGCCTTCTAAGTATCTAACTAGGGTTCCTTCACTGTCCATCTCACTTGCTATTCTGAAAACACAGCAGCTTTTCCTTATACCTAACTCAATTTCGGTGCTAGAAAGTATTATATTTTTATTTTATTTTTTTAAAGATGTATTTATTTTATGCATACAAGCTGGGGTGCAGGCCAGAGGTGTGGGGTGGTGAGAGGATTCACAAGAGACAGAGTGGAGAGCAGAACAGGCAGATCAACTGAAGTACATTGCCAAGAGGAGCAGCGGGCAAGGCAGAAGAGATCTGCTGCGCCATGTGGGAATCTTCCTGGCTGGGTATCGAACTCATGCTGCAGTGGCTCTGGACAGCTTCATAGTGCTGAGCTTAACCCATTGCGCCACCAGGGAGGCCCCCGAAAGAATTATATTTTTAGATCTTTCTTTAATACACCATTCTGTAACATTTTCATGAGTAAGTTAATTATACTCAATAAGAATTAAATCTCAAATCTACTATTTCTTTTGAATTCTTCCAGGACCCTCCTGCTATGCATTTTATTTTTTTAAGATTTATTTATTTATACATACAAGAACTGGGGTGTAGGCCAGAGATGTGGGGTGGTGAGAAGATTCACCAGAGTCAGAGTGGGGAACAGAACAGGTGGATCTATTAAAGTACACTGCTGAGGAGAGCAGCAAGCAAGGCAGAAGTCTGCTATACATGCGGGAAGCTCCCTGGCCCGGGACTGAACTCCGGCTGCAGTGACTGAAGATAGCTTCACAGTGCTATAGGTCTGCCGCACCACCAGAGAGGCCCTGCTATGCATTTTAAAAATATTATAAAGCCATTGTATACGTCAACGGGAACAAATTACAACAGAACTCGCTTCCCCAAAAAGATGTATTAATATCAGCTGAAGAATGCAAAAATACTGCACTTTCTCTTTACCCCATTAACACTTTGTGGTCCGCTCACGTATTAGTACATATTTTTGTCACCAGTATCAGGTGGCCGCTCACGTATTAATACGTGTTCATCTAGTCTCCAGTTTTTCACGCCACAGTGGATTTATTTGGAAAATTAGGAGCTATTTCTTTGATCGTACTCAGGCTAGAAGCTTTACACATTGTTTTGGTGAAAGTATAAGATGTTTTATGAGAGATAATACAGTTTTTTTAATATCCAGTAGTTCAGGAGTTGTGTGTGTTTTATTGAATGCTTACACCATTCATGCGGCGGCACAGAAAATGGCCAGACCCAAGGGCTGGTAAATTTAAAGGGCACCGGCACACAAAGTGTTAAGAGATGTAAAAGAATAAAAACCTAATCCTCACAGCACCAAAAATGACATCAAGTAAAACCAATTTATGTACTAAATCTATCAGTAACCCAATGTTAACTTCCTAATTTTGGGGGTTTTCAAAACTTCAATTTACAGTAAGTATAAACCAAATCTCATTAAACCTAACTTCACAGAAGGAATACAAAACTTCACACCAAGATTTTATTGTAACAAACTGCTTGACTAGAGTGACTTAGGCTGGTAATCTCACAAATAAATTTTAATATAATACCTGCTATATGCAACAATATATTAAAAAAATGCATCTTTCCCCTAGTGAGGCGATGCAACAGAATACACACACATTTTACAATTATTATACCAAATATTTGTTTCTAATTGGACACTCAAAACAGGTCATCCTATTATATTGTTCAATTGCTTCCAGGAAAATCTTAGGGTACTAGCAAGCTCCTCCCTTATTTATATTAAGCAAAGATAAAACAAAAGTACCCATTACTGAGCTCATTAATGAAACCTATCTAAGGGCTAAAAGAGTTCATTTCTATAATTATGAAACAGATACAATCAACTAATTTTATACCAGGCTGTATTGGGCACTGTGACGAGCATGTCAGTATTAATCTTATTCATAAGGATTATATAACTAGTTGAGAAAACAAGACTAAGATAAATGTAAAGATTGGCTAAAAGGATTTCACACGCTATAAGGTATAGTATAGGTAATTCTTTCAAATTGTATTTCCCATCTGGAGGTGTTTTGGGCAGTCTAGAAAACAAGAAAACGGCAAAGAACAATTCCACTTTTACTCATTTGATTCAAGTTTAAGAGATGGGGGGAAAAACCCTTGTGTGAAGAACAAAACTTAAAACTATTATTAAAAAATACCTATGCTATAGGAATTCAAGAAGAAAGTTGAACTATACTTTGGTATTATTCAAAAAATATTAAAAATGCGGCTTTCAAAGAATTTACAACATACACAGAACAATAAAGATGAAGGATGGCAGGGGAAAGGTTAGAGAGCAAAAGTGAACAAAGACCAAAGTATAAATCACTTGGACACTATGTTTCGACAATATTTGCTTCCTATGAGGAATTTTGATGGCTCAGAGCCCCAATTCCAACTTGATCAGTAATTACATAACACCAAGTAATTTAGAGCAGTTTTCATATTCAAAACAATCAAAATGTAGTCGATACAGTTATCATAAAAATAAAAATGTTTAGAGTCCTTTTTATTTATTTTTAAGATTTATTTATTTACGCGTACAAGAGCTGGGGTGTAGGCCAGAGTGGGGGGGAATGAGAGGATTCACCAGAGACAGAGTGGGGAGAATAGGCGGATCTACTGAAATACACTGCTGAGGGGAGAAGCAGGCGAGAAAAGAGAAAGGTCTGCTGTGCCATGTGGCTCAGCTCCATGGCCAGGGATCAAACTTGTGCTGCAGTGATAGCTTCAAAGTGCTGAGACTTAACCCTTTGCACCACCAGGGAGGCCTTAGAGTCCTTTTAAATAATGTGTGTGCCTACTACATTCTTGGCGTTTTGCTAGGTGCTAAATAGAGACAGTGTAGATAACAAATCAAGGAAGGTACATGCTGTAACAGAGCTTATTATTTTGGTAAGTAGCTTTCTCCATTAAAGGATGAGAATAGGTTTGCGGAAAGACATTCGGAGAAACACTTGTGAAGGCAAAAATGGAGGAGGAAGTGCTTCTCTGTTCAAATATAGACCAATGTGTTCAACCTTTTATCTGATTCTATATCCTCCTCTTGTACAACCCACTCCCACTAATAAATTTCTCAGTAAATATTGAGAATGGGTGGGGAGGAGGTAAAAGAAGAAAAAGCAGAGTTCAAAATTTTATAAAACCAAACCCATAATAAAGCAGTATTTTCATAATAAGCTCATCCCAAGCACCTAAAAAAATGATGTTGTGAGTTGCATAGTTTAGAAACCAGTTCTAAGAACTCGACTACATTCCTTTACAAAGTTTGGATATCTACCATACATGATTATCCTCACCTTAATGGCAGCAAAATAGATGGGTGCCAAAAATAATAGTAGCATAGCTACTATGAGGGAAAATCAAGTATTTTGCAAAGATTTTGGCAAAAACAGCTGAAGAACACTTACTTCTGTTCCAATTCCAGGTTGCACACCAGAGTACACACTGTCTGGTGGAGGCCCACCATACTTCCTCTGTCCTGTCGTTACATCCAGCGTATAACCAGTCCTCTCAAGCAAAGCCTAAGAATAATTATATATCTGTTTATACTCAAATACTAAAGCCTATGCACACACGCACACACACACACACACACCTTTTCCCAAAGGTACCCCAACATCTTTTTTTTAGTTTTTTTATTTTTTCCCCCATTTTTTAAAAATTTTTTTAAAAAAATTTTATGCATACAAGCTGGGGTGCAGGCCAGAGGCGTGGGACGGTGAAACGGTTCACCAGAGACAGAGTGGGGAGCAGAACAGGCAGATCGACTGAAACACACTGCTGAGGGGAGCAGGAGGCGAGGCAGGAGAGGTCTGCCACGCCATGTGGGAATCTCCCCAGCCAGGAACTCACGTCACCACTGCCAACAGCTCCACAGCGCAGCGCTTTAACCCACTGCGTCACCAGGGAGGCCCGGTACCGCAACATCTTAGGCTACGTATTTTACAATTAGGTTAAAAGAAATAAAAAGTCTAAATTCACACTAGTTCCTCTTACATATGATCTCCCACTTTATTTTACTGTTTCTTTCCTACAATTAATGGAAAGAGTTGTAGGCAAATCAAGTGTCTAGCATACAACACTTCTGTTATGATTAAGAACAAAGAGTATGGATAATTCAAAATTATGCATAAACTGACTCCCACCCTACATATCATACTTACATACTGCAGATCCCTCATTTTATTTCCTTACAACAACGATGTTGAGTAAAATTTTCATATTTATTTTAAAAATATAAGAATGGGATTATGCCATTTTACAGATGGGAGAAAGGTACAAAGTAGCTTATATAAACTAGTTACATGACAGAAGCTACAAGTTATATTTCCTGTCTAAGTGATAAAACTGTGCAACTTTAATGTTAAATAAAAGTATTTCAAGTTGAAAATTCTATCACTGCAGCAACACATTGACTATTTAAGGAATTAGTCTTTTATTATTAAAAGTCCTGCATTTGCCTTTCAGAATAGTTTATCTAAATAATAACGGCTCATTGTTACACAGTTCTTGCTTCATTCCAAGTATTATTCTAAGCACTTTTCCTATCTCAATTTCACTTAATCCTCACAACTCTATGAGGGAGGCACTCCTCATTTTACTATTAAAGAAAGAGAAATAAATAAAATTCAAAAGGAGGAAAGCAGTTATAAAAATACCCTTTTATCAAGTGAAAAAGAAAGTGCTTGGAAAGAAACAGAATCAAGAGACATGACTGGATCAACCCAAAAAATTATCATCAGAAGTGTCATTAAATATGTATCATTCCTAGAATACAGGAGAGTCTGAATTAGAATGTTTCACCTAACACAATTAAATTTTTGCTCCCCAAATTTTCTTAAGTAATTTCCCCTAAATTATTTCATGCCTAAATACTAAGTTAAAAAGAAAAAGTGAAACTATAAAATCTGTTTTTAGGAAACATAAAAGCAGCAGCCAATCTCATTATTAAACTACAAATCTACAAATTTTACCTTAATCTTTGCTTCATCAGGTCCCTTTGTGGACTCTTGCACCTTGCTCCCCTGCTTCTCCCTTTGCCTGTAGGTCTTCATAACTCCACATAAAAATGCACTTTTGTTCTAGAACAGCCAAGTAATTCAATAAAAACAAAGTCACCAGGAATCATGAAAGCAAATATGTAATTAAATATTTCTTTAATTATATATTAAATATACAATATATATTATAAAACCCAGAATTTTAACAAAATATTTATTCACTCAACAAGCAATTGCTGAGTTGTTACTTTGTGCCAGAGACTGAAGCAGAGTAGTAAGACAGCCAAGACCTCAGTGAGCTTACCTTCTACATTGGCAAAACAGTCCTCCATTTGTTGATACTTAAATGCATCTGGGTATCTTTGCCAGACATTCCGAAACTATTCCTCCCACCTATGTTATTTCCCTCCAAGATAATAAAACAGGATCAGATAACCCAAAAATACTTAAAATTTGAGTAACTTAAACACATAAAAAAACCTAGTAACAACTGGCAAATCTTGGCTTTAAGCTTTTTAACTTGCTGAACACAAAGGATGGGAAGAGACTACTTGTGTTTCTGAAAACACTTTGCTAAAGCATATCTATTTTTTTAAAAACTAATTTTAAGAGAAGCAGAGGTAGCCACAAACTACCTCATCTCCATAGGAAAATACAAAAACACTTCTCTACAGGAAAAAAGACAGAAAATTAATTTCAGATCATCAGTTGTTCAAAGACATTTCCGAGTAATGGCCTTACCTGAACATGTGATAAGTCACTTTCCTTGAACTGTTGTAGTACAGACAGAGCTCCTTCTTCATTAAATTCCCTGAGAGCATCAATTGCTCTTTCATCAAGATCGACATAAGCTACCAAGCCTAAAAATTAAATTGAAAAGGGGTAACATTATTGCAACAAAAGGGATAATCTAAACTGTGCTATTGCTTAATCAGGAATTGTTATATTCGATGCTATCACTAACAAACTACATTTTCACTTAATTATATGCATATAGGCAGCTATACAAATACTATATAAAGCATATTATGAAAATAAAAAATAAATTGTCCAACAGCTATAAATGTGTATTTCAATCCCCATATCCCACACACAAAAAAAGAAACACAAAAATCCTAACCCCATTTCCCCAAGGTTTAAATCTTGGAAATTAAGTCTGATGTATTAACCATTAATACAATAAATTCTGTATTTCCCGAGGGTCAACCTTCAAATTATATGGGCCACTGTAGTTACTGCTAACCAAACAAGAGGTGGGGGAAAAACGAGAACCACTATTATTTAATAAGTCTTTCTACTCTCTAAATGGTGTGATAGGCTTTCCCTCCTTAGCACCAAAGATAAACTGAAATTTATTCGAGCATCTACTTTGCTGCAATCAGAATGTGGAAAGGCATAATTTTAATCTCTTCTACAAATTCAAGTGCAGCTTGATTAATCAATTCTGAAAGTCACATTTTAAGGCATTTTTGTTCCTCTCAGGTACAAAGCTGAGATTTAAAAGATGCTGTGGCATTCACAACACTGTCAACAATGACAAATTTTTTTCCCAAATGGTAGTATATATTTAAAAGTAAACTACACAGAAAATATTTGCACTGCATTCTATATATGTAGTATATTTAACTGCACACAGAACATCTACTAAGTTTAAAATATAAAGTTTGTTATATTCTCGCTATATAAGGAGTTATATTTCAGAATTGATTCAATGTAAAATGTAAATATTTGGCAGATTAAAAACCCCCAAGCCCATATGAACTAATATCAAAAGTGACTCCATTTTGGCAAAGGCAAAAATAAGTTTATTCCATAGTAATATATTTTAAATAAATGTAATGCCACTTGCAAAGTTACTTTTTAAAAATGTTGCCATGATTTGTTTTAAAGCTCAAAATGAGCATGCCTAAATAATTGGAGTTTCCTTACTTGAATATTGCATACCACCACCCAAAGCCACAACTCAGGACACCCATCAATCCATTCTGTCAATCCAAACCTACACCCAAACCATCAGCTCTTATCAATGACAAAACACTCTACAAGAGAGCATCTCTAAGCAGATCACTGCCAATTCTCTATGGCAGAAGGTCACAGAAAGTTCCTGAGGACTGATTTTCAAATGGGACCATCACCCAGGAGTCATTTTTAGAAGTCATTTTAATGAGTATAATTATCCTGAGTTTCTCAGGATTAAAAAAAAGAATTTAAGTACAAAAAAACCAGATATTTGTTACTACTGTACTTAAGGCAAGTTTGTGAGACAATTCAATTCTCTCTCCCAGAATCTGGATAGGCACACAAAACACAGAGGAAGAAAGTTTCCATCTATGGCCCCAAAGGGGGAGGACACATTTATTTAAGAACAACACTCCCTAAGGGTAAATATTTCTCTCCCTCTTTAAAACTTCAAACCACTTACAACCAACCATTTTAAGATGTTCAAATTTGCTTAAGCACTTAACCATGGGATTTCTAGTTTTTAAAAAATAAATAAATAAATAAATAAAGAAGCTGTTACAAACCAAACACTTCCAAATTTCAGAGAGATGTGGATTTCTGTCTGTTAGAACTAGACAGGCCACAAAACTCTCAAGGAGTCTTGACATTTATTATCGTTTCAGACAATACAGTCTAACTAGTCCTCTTATTATGCCACCTAATAAGACCTAAGCTGATTTAACAATCACTTTAAGAAACTGAAAGTAGAAAAGTAAAAGCAAAATGATGACTGATTTAGATTAGGAAATAAAACATAAAATTTGGTATGCTGAAACATACATTTTAATTGGTGGTAAATCTAAGACAAATTGACGTACTTCTGAAACAACTACAACTGCATATTCAACACTAAGAAGGCATCAAAATAATGAAATAGAATATCAAAGTCAAACCCAGTATGCCCTCAATGAAGGGAAAGTAGCAAATATTCGCTCTACATAGATCAGAAACAGTATTATTTAACCTTAAAAAAATCTATAAAATGCAAAGTGGTTTGCCCTCACTTTCATAACCAGTCAGAAACAAGAAATGCATATTATACCTGTCTGAAATATTTCATCAAGTCTTTCTGCCACCTTCTGTGGGAGGCCTGCCTCTATCAGTGTCTTGTAGTGTTCTGTGTGAGTTACACTGGAAGTATCCATTGGTTCTTCCTCTTCTTTTAACTGTACCGCATTACCATTCACCTGATTAGCCATTTTATTATGCTGCTGGAAAAAATTCAGGAGCTATATTACATTAAGCCAGAAATAACTAGTTTGTAGGACAATGCATGATTTATCTGAACTAATTTGTATACATGCTGCATAACCTCTATCAAAATAATATTTTATGCCTTTTGTGATGTCTCTAACCTAAATTTGCAATAATCCTGTAAAACCATAGTAAATGTACATGGAAGTACTAGGTCTTTAAGGGAACTTCATGTACACTAGGTTAAAATAAAGGCTTGAATTTACTGATAGAATCACTGATTAACAAAAGCAACTGTTGTGTCCTGGTGAGTAAATCAACAAATCACCACAAAATCCTAGAACGTCCCTTAGCTCTCAATTCTTACAGTTTTTAAAAGTTTGGTTTAAAAACATGAACACCCACAGACCACTTAGTCAAGGTTTAAGGACTTTCTCATTTCCTAGCTCTGCTTCAAATCCAATATAGGCGTGAAATAAATGCCCTGCTGTCTCTAGATCAACATGCTGGTGGTTTGGGTTTTCTCCGCCTTTTCGCCTCTGGGGGCGACACCGCCTCACTTAAAACAAAACAAAATAAACAAAAAAACACACAACTTGACATTAATTTTTGTTCTAAAATTCATCTGCTATTCCCATTCACAGATTTAAAAGAAAAAATGACCAAGTTTAAAAGCTAAATAATTGTTTTAAGTCCACATAAAATCAAAAGTAAGCTATAGCTGAGGTTGTTTCTTTTAAAAAAAAATCATGGGTACGTAAAGAATTTTTCATATCAGTAAAATAAAGCTGCAAGAACAAAATGAAGAATGGGCAACTAACATCTTCCAAATAGTTTCAACAAACATTACCTAATTAGGATAACCTTAGGTCATATTTCTCAGATCAACCTACCAAAATCATTTTCTATGTTCAACTTGTATGAAATCCTGAAATGGACCAACTCCCTGAAGAGAAATAAATAAAACCATACAAGGCCAGTCTCTATACTGCCTCAAAAGACAAAGAATTAAAGTGCATTTGTCAGTCAAGTTACAATGTGATGAAGATAACAGGCAGCAGATAAAAAACACTGCAACACATACTGATAGAAAGGACATGAAGGTGGATCTCAAGAAAAAGCCTACTTTTTTGGATGAAACTCAAGATACCTAGTCAGCTATAAAGAAAACACAAGTTTCTTAAAAAGCACAAAAAGTCGTAAGATAACCATACTCCAGATTGCTTACCAAACACTGTGCAAATGCATTATGTGCAGTTTTCTGACTTGGAAAAACTTTTCATTTCAAAGTCCATTAACATTTAGTTCAAGTTAATGAAAAAGGGAAGAAGACAGAGGTGCAGGAGGTACAAAGAGTAGGAAGAGAGGAAAACGTAGAAAGGGTCACTCTGAAAATGAGATAAACAATATCATGACTTCTTCTGACTACAAAACATCATTAAGACTTTATAGGCCACTAAGGTATATTCAGATGCAGACTCTGTGGTTAAACTCTGGGTGGAGAAATGTTTCTTCAAAGCAAGCCTCAAATTCTGATGAACTGGCAAAAAACAGAAACATCCAAAACTGGCACACTTTTAAAGATCAAGAAACTTACTGTGCAAGATGACCACGTTTACTGATTAATACAACCTACTTCTATAAAGTCCAAAATCTCTACGTGAACACAAAGTTCTTTCCCACTGCTCCCCTACCCCCAATACGAACAAGAGATCATCAGAACTCAGAAGTTCTCAGGATCACAAAACCCTTACAACATTGCACCTGGGAATACTGATTCTATTAGTCACAGAAAGGAAGCAAATTTTTAACAGAAAAGTTGAATGAACATTTGTTAAGGTGTTTTTAAAGTATGTATAAAGCAAAAAAGACAAATTGTGTATTAAACGTAAGACAGAAATATTTATGACTACCATTTGGTTCTCTGCATGATTTTGAAATTGGTTAAGTTTCCCAAAAAGTCTGTAAAATTTAACCAAAAGAAAGCAAAATATTTAGATTCCAGAAAAATAAAATCTTTCAGATCAAGGAAAACCTCTCTTCAAGCCAAATACAATGTGCTGATTTTTAAATGACTTTTATGTCATACGAGACCAATTGAAGCTCGTGTCAATTCACAATGCCACACAGCCAAACCATATTTCTGGATGCAGCAAATAGATTAATGGGACTGGAGTCATGTAATCCAAACATTTTTGCAAAAAGGCGAATTTCAAAGGGCTGCTGGGAGATTGGGGGAATCAGCGCTTGGTCCCTCCCTGACTGCTTCTGAACAGCTCTGTGCAAGTTCTTCATACCAAGAGACAGGTTTTAAAAAGAACCAACGAAATGAAAACTAACGGTTATCTCATGGTTCGGGAGTGCCAAGCCCTCATCCTACGACTGACTCATGAGACACACATTGAGCCTCTGGAGGACGGCAAAAATCTCAAACAGGTAGTGTGTGAAAGGACCGAACCTTCCAAGAACCCCTTGGCTTTAAGTTTTAAATGTTGGCAACACGGTTACAACCGTGTAAGAAAAAGACTCGCCTTCCCAACTTAGCGTGCCACTGACAGTCTCAGGATTACCTAGCTCAGGCGCCGCTGGAAGCCTAAGTTTCGCGGCCTCTAGTAGTCATTTTTTCCTTCAAATCTCGGCTGGCAGCATGCAGAATGGGGGAGGGGAGGGAGGCTTCCTACACAAATCGGCCTTTCGGCTTCTGCGTACACAAAAGTTTTCTCCGGGCTCAGGTAACCGTGGGCTTTGCATCCCACCCCTGCCCTGCCCACCCCCCTCATGCCTGCCCCGACCAGCGACACATCCCGCTCGCGGCCGGGCCGGCAAGACCGGAGCGCAGCGGCTCCGGCAGGGAGAAGGAATGGGGCAGCGGGCGCCTGGGCCGCCGGCCCGGCCGGGCCGCGTGGAGCAGCGAGCGGAGGCGGGAAAAGCTCGGCGGACCCCGGCAGGCCGCGCGGGGGGCGCCCGGCGGGCCGGACTCGGGCCGGGGGTTGGAGGGGCGGGGGAGGGGGAGGGCGGGCGAGGAGGCACCTCGGCGGGTTAGGCCCACAGCCGCGCGGCCCGAGGCCAAAGCCGCCCCCAGCCCATCCCCGCCCCCACCCCGGGGGCCTCGGAGCAAAATCGAAACTGGGGCCGGGCGACGGGCCCCGGCCGGGCCGAGTCGGGTCGGATCGGGGCTCCCGGCCCCTCCCCCCACGGGCCGGCGCGAGACTCACCAGGGCAGAGCTGGGGCCGGCCGCCGGGCCCGTGAGAATCAGCGCGAGGCGCTTTGAAACGACTAGAAATGGCGCGCGCGCCACCCCCTCCCCCCCCTCATGGACAGGGACGCGATCCCGGCAGCACGCGGGGTTTCCCGGAACTGCTTCCAGGGACTTCGAGCTGCTGGGCAATCGCCGCGCGCGGCAGCCTGAGCGGCAGCTCAAGTCACCAATAACAGCGAGCAGATGCGCACCACGCCGGACGACTCGAAAGCCAATCGGTGAAGCCACCGGCTGAGCCAATGAGGGAACTCAGCGCCGCCGGCTGGGGCGCCTCCGGGGCGGGGGCAGAAACACAAAGGGGTCTGTGCTGAGCCCCCTGATGGAAGCGAGGCGGCCGGGCACCAGGCGCTGCGCGGCCGAGGCTCCTCCCTCCTCCGCCGCCGCCGAAGCTAGGCCGAAAATCTAGGCTACGCGACGCGTGGCCATCCCCGAAACCCCGCCCCCTCCCGTCCGCGCCGGCCTCGCTCCCGGGTGACCCTCCCGCCCCCTTATCCGGCGCCGCAGCGCCTCTAATCCCCGGTCGCGCCGCCGCTGGCGTTCGCCCCAGACACGCCCACCGCCACGCGGTCGGGCCCCTCTCGGTTGTCTTTTGGGTTCTAGTTAGAACACGATATAAAGACGGTCAGGCTCCTGGTTTGTTTGAGGTTTTGCGGAGAAGCCATCCCCTGGAACAACAGACAACTGTCGCTCCGCCCCCCTGGCTCCCTCCCCACTCGTTGGGGGTAGCCCAGATTTGAGGGAGGTCGCTAAAATTAACACGACTCAAGAGCAAGGTTACATACGAAAGATAACATAGAGACCTTTTCCCCGTGGGTTTTGGAGCGAATAAAATTGAAGTAGAGAGGGTAGATAGACACACGCATCTATGAAGCCAAATAAGCCGTCCAGGGCAAAGGGCTAATTCCAGTCCCCAAAGAAGACGAAGTCCCATTATTCCTGGCCCTAATTTGCGCCCTCCACCCCTACTAGTCTGTTCCCCGTACTCTCCAAGCTCAGGAGAGTCAGCCCTTCCCTACCCTAACCGCCAGCGTCCCTGAGTGTGGAGGAGGTAACGCCTTGGTTTGCAGGATTTCAGATACGATACACTCCAGGAGCATTTTAATTTCCCACAACCTGTCAACAGCAATTACTGAAAGCCTACTATGTGCCCCAAGCTAAATTTCTCAATTGTTAACAAGCCTTGTATTACAGGGTGTGAACCTTACACAAATGCTGGAATCTTTGAGAAAAGGTATTAAAAGAATTCAAATTTATGGACAATGTTGGAAGGACATTGCAAAGGGCCTTGAAGTTTAAATTTTATTATCTTTACATAAATCTGCCTCGAACTCGAGGGTTCTTATACCATCTGCGCTAGTAAAATGTATGGATCTCTCTAGGTTTTTAATGCATAAAAATACATAGCATTGCAAGATAAACTATTGGAATTCAATTAGGAAACATTTTAAAAACAAGTCTGTGATAATCTGTTTTACTTAACACTAAGTTATCAACATCTTGCAGGTAAAATAACTCAGGAGCTTAAAAGCCAGAAATCTGTGATAACTATAATGTGATATGAAATGTTTGTGATTTCTATTGGTGACAGAGTAAAAGGTACTGTTAATTCTATTGTGGTTTGTTGCCTACATTCATAGTGGGGGGAAAATGCTATATTTCAGTGGACACTAGTAAAAATAAAGATGTTCATTTTTTCCCCATCCAAGTAGAAGAACTCTTGAATTCCATTCAGAGACCACAGAACAAGAACCCCTGGGCTGGAAACTGTAATTACAGCAATCCTATCACACAACATTTTCTGAGATAGTATTTCAAATATTCTGCCATATGGTCCTCATATGTATACTCCACCTTTTCAGACCATATGTTGTTGTTGTAATTTCTAGAAAATACGGTCATCTGAGCTTTGTGTTCCAAAAACTAGTATCTTTGTGTGTATTCCCAAATTCAAACACATGTATTTATTTTGTGCCCTCTAAAAAAATCACATAAAAATCACTGTGACAAAGTAGGGAATGTAAAATAAATAGAATACAAGCTCTGGGACCTCCCCGGTGGCGCAGCGGTTAAGCACTGCGCTGTGGAGCTGTTGGCAGCGGCGACGCGAGTTCGACGCCCGGCCGGGGAGAATCCCACATGGTGCGGCAGACCGCTCCTGCCTCACCCGCTGCTCCCCTCAGCAGTGTATTTCTGATCTGCCTGTTCTGCTCCTCGCTCTGTCTCTGGTGAACCCTCTCGCCGCCCCACGCCTCTGGCCTGCACCCCAGCTTGTACATATAAACAAAAAATAAATCTTTAAAAAAAAAAAAAGAATACAAGCTCTGTTCTCTTAAGAGCTTACATTCCAACTGACAAGGCAGGACAAGGATAATAAAAACATAATAGGGCCTCCCTGGTGGCGCAACGGGTTAAGTGCTGATCTGTGGAGATGTTGGCTGCGTTGAAAGTTCGATGCCCCAGCTGGGAGATTTCCACATGGCAGAACTCTCCTGCCTCGCCTGCTGCTCCCCTCAGCAGTGTATTTCGTTTGATCTGCCTGCTCTAATCCCCACTCTGTCTCTGGTGAATCCTCTCACCACCCCACACCTCTGGCCTACACCCTAGCTTGTATGCATAAATAAATAAATCTTTTAAAAAGTAATAAAAATGAATTGCTAAGGAGAGCTCCAACTAAACTTTCGAAATTAGGAAAAACAGTTCAGTGAGGCATTCCACAACCCCCACTGTCAGAGAAGAAATCTGTTGTTTGAAGAAATCTGAATGTCAACAAAGAATATTTTTGCTTTTTTAAACAACTGCAGGACATTATAATGTTCAGACTGAGGCTTTCCCTTTTACTATTTACAACCTGAAATAACGGAGAATGTTTAAAGTTATCAAACCTACTTAATGGACTCTTAATCTTTCTCATGCTTGTCTCTTTTAGGAGGCTAAAGAAAACATTTAGTCTGGGGCCTCCCTGGTGGCGCAACCGGGTAAGCACAGCTCTGTGGAGCTGTCAGCTGAGTTCGATATCCAGCCAGGGAGATTCCCACATGGCTCAGACCTCTCCTGCCTCACCTGCCGCTCCCCTCAGCAGTGTATTTGGGTCGTTCTGCTCCCCCACTCTGTCTCTGGTGAACCCTCTCACCACTCACACCTCTGGCTTACACACCAGCTCTTGTATGCATAAATAAATAAATCTTTAAAAAGGAAAAAGAGCTGAGATTCGAACTCTGGTGTAATGCCAAATTCTAATCTTACTCATTATGCTTCACAGTCAGAAGAGATGAATCAAAATCAACAAAGTTAAACACCTTTCTTTTTAAGCCTTCATATTTCCATACTTGATGCTCGTAGTCTGATTTTGACACTATTTTTATTCTTAAATTTTTTTGACTTCTCTGTCCTTGGGTTATATTGAGGGGATTGGAAAAACGTGAAAAAGATAGCAAAGTGAGTTCTCCTTTCTAACCTTCCATTCCCTCCCAATCCAACTCAAGAAAGCAAGCAGCAACTTTCAAGTCTAATTAGGATTGTTAAATCCAATTTAAGACTAATGAACACTTGGTCTCAGGGAAGAATTTAATACAACATTTTTCTACTTGCTAACAGTGGGATTCCCTGGCAACTCACCAGGAGGACCTTAGTGCATCCACCCACTGACTGCGAACTCTGCGGTCATTTAAAGAGAGGAGCACAGGCAATAGCAGCTGCCACATAAATTCCATAATATTTGTCCACTGTGTACTTCCCCATTGGCAAGCCGCAAATCTTTTATTGAAGTGTTAAGGTAAGCTTCTAACCAAAATCCAGCAGAATTCTAAGGTAAATATTATCACCCATATTAAATATATGTTTAAATATACAGTTCCACAAATCAGATTTAACAGGGATTGTAAATCCTTGCTTCCAAAAATCGGTGCGGTGCCAGGAATAATTATAGCATTCAGTATATATCATATTTATTTTGTACAGAAAATTCAATAAAACTTGATTAAAATAGACTGTGCATACAACTAAATTCTCATTACCTTTAAGTTTAAAATTCCATGAGAAGAACAGTATTTTCTATTAATTCTATCACTAATAATACAATTACATTTTATACTGTTTTTCCATTTACAAAACGTTTCAAATACAGTTAGCTCTAGACATCTTTGCTCTTTGGATATCTTGAAAGGTGCCATTTTCTTGACCCTGTAACTTCCTCTCCTGATTCTTCTCTGAGTTCTGTAATACTTCCTTTTAGGTCCTCTCTGCCCATTGTTCCCTATGGTATCCCCAGGATTCTGTCCTTGAAACTGTTCTACTCAATCAGGGCCACCATTCGTGTGACTTTTACTGCTAGCATTCCATCTAGTTATTACTATTTTTTTTTAATCTACAACACCGATCTTGGTCCTGAATTCTGGACTCATATTTCCAACTGCCTGCTGGGTATGTGAATATATGTTTGGATGTAACACCTTCAAACTCAACTGCAGTGTATTTCTGATCTGCCTGTTCTGCTCCCCAGTCTGTCTCTGGTGAACCCTCTCGCCGCCCCACACCTCTGGCCTGTACCCCAGCTTGCATGTATAAATAAATAAATCTTTAAAAAAAAAAAAAGAAAATGTGCAATGGCTCTTAAAAAAAAAAAAAGAAAAGAGTGGCATGAAGAAATTTTCCCTTCAGAAAGATCATTCTAGCTGCAATATGGGAGAACAGACAAAAGAGTATTGAAACAGAAGAGACGCATTAGGAGGTTGTTTCAGTCATCTAGATGATGGTCTGAGTAGCTACAGTTAATATTCTGAGCCCCATCATCTCATTTAATTTTTGCAACACTATGAGGGAGGTATAACTACCCCCATTTTATTCATGGGAAATGCAAGGAACAGAAAAGCAAAGTAACCTGCCCAAGGTTATGTGGACAGTGGTGGGTCTGCACCACTAGTAGAGAGAACTAGGTAGGGGATTCGAGAAAGATTTAGAAGGTATGGTCATGGCTGGACAACTCTTCAGCTAATACTTATTACTGATTTGGAGAGGGTGGCTAAAGGAGCAGGAATTATCAAGTATGATATGTAAGTTTCTAAGTTGGCTAACTAGGCAATGATTAAGTTAGTGAATACAGAAGCAGATGGCAGGTGGAAGAAAGTGGCGAGCTCAGTTTGAAGTCTGATTTTCAAGTGCCTGGGTAACTTCTGAGTGAAGATGTCTACAAGGTAGCTGCAGGGATTGGTTGTGTGAAACTCAAAGTGAGATTTGGATGTCATTACTCTAAATTTGTCTCAGAAGGAGAAACAAAACTGTCTTTGAAGAAGCTGAAATGATTCAAACTATGAGCATTTAGAAAAACATATTAACCATAACATTTTAGGTCATCTCAGGGTAACATTCCTGTAGTAATTTTACCCCTAAATTGTTTTTCGCTAATAACCTTATTTTTTTTAAAGATTTTTTATTTATTTATACATACAAGCTGGGGTACAGACCAGAGGCGTGGGGGGGCGAGAGGGCTCACCAGAGACAGAGCGGGTAGCAGAACAGGCAGATCAGAAATACACTGCTGAGGGGAGCAGCGGGTGAGGCAGGAGAGGTCTGCCGCATCATGTGGGATTCTCCCCGGCCAGGCGTCGAACTCTCATCGCCACTGCCAACAGCTCCACAGCGCAGCGCTTAACCTCTGCGCCACCAGGGAGGACCTTATTTTTTTTTAATTAAAAAAAAAAAAGATTTATTTATACAGGCAAGAACTGGGGTGTAGGCCAGAGGTGTGGGGAGGGGGAAGGATTCACCAGAGGCAGAGTGGGGTACAGAAAAGGCAGATCTACTGAAATACACTGCTGAGGGGAGGCTCCCTGGCTGGTGGATTGAACTCATGCCATGATGTCTTGATAGTGCTGAGACTTAACCCCTGCCCCACCAGGGAGGCCCCCCACTAGGAACCTTTTTAGTTTGAAGTCTCCCATGGATAAATAGGGACCAAGTCTGCTACTCCACTGCAGGGATGGGTACCTAACCAATACTTCAGAGTCCATTACTCCGAGGGCATAGGAGCTTCTTTACAAGAAACACTAACTTTTAAAACAATTAAATGGAACCATTTAGCAAATTATCATTTCAGTACACTCACTGGGGTCCTAATGGCACCCCTAAACTGAGAACAGTTCACATCATTCCATAACAACGATGGTGAGGGCCTCCCTGGTGGCGCAAGGGGTTAAGCACTGAGCTGTGAAACTGTGAAGCTGCACTCATTCGTTCATTTGGTGCCCAACATTGGGTGCCCAGCAGGGGAAGATTCCCACATGGTGCAGCAGACCTCTCCTGCCTCACCGGCTGCTCCCCTCAGCAGTGTGTTTCGGTCAATCTGCCTGTTCTGCTCCCCACTCTGTCTCTGGTGAACCCTCTCACTGCCCCACCTCTGGCCTGCACCCCAGACTGTATACAAAAATAAATAAACCCAATGGTGAGTATTAATATATCAGTTATCTGGGCCTCCCTGGTGGCACACGGGGTTAAGTCTCAGCACTATGAAGCTATCACAGCTATTGTAGCACAAGTTTGGAGTTTGATCCTGGCCGGGGAGCTGACCCACATGGCACAGCAGACCTCTCCTGTCTTGCCCACTGCTCCCCTCAGCAGTGTATTTTTTTTTAAAGATTTATTTATTTATGCATACAAGAGCTGGGATGTAGACGAGAGGTGTGGGGTGGTGAGAGGATTCACCAGAGACAGAGTGGGGAGCGGAACAGGCAGATCAACTGAAATACACTACTGAGCTGAGCAGTGGGTGAGGCAGGAGAGGTCTGCTACGCCATGTGGGAAGCTCCCTGGCCAGGGATTGAACTCCTGCTGCAGTGGCTGCGGATTGCTTCCTAGGCTGAGACTTAATGGCTTGCGCCACCAGGGAGGCCCTCAGCAGTGTATTTCAATCAATCTGCCTGTTCTGTTCCCCACTCTGTCTCTGGCGAATCCTCTAATCGCCCCACCCCACAACTCTGGCCTACACTCCAGCTCTTGTATGCATAAATAAATCTTTAAAAAAATATTTAAATATATCAAATACCCTTTGGGGGGGGCTCTTAGCTACATTTCTCCAAGTGAACTGACATTTTCCTTTAATGTTTCTTGCAGAGATAGAAAATGTAGAACATGTAGAGAGAGCTTTAACAAGTGTTTTTGATAAAATCTCTTTTCCAAATCTTGGTTACAGAGTTCACTCACATTTTTCTTTCACATTTGTATTTTTCCTCAGTTTAAAGAGCTACCACTCCCTACCTCTGCCTAGACTGGTCCTCTTTATTTAAAAAAAAAAAAAAGGTTTCATAAGAGAAAATTACTCGTAAGTATTTTGAAAATTGTGGCCACACCCTGATAATACAGAACTGGTGCCTGAGGCAGACTGTGCACCTATGTCATGAATAGAAAATCTTTGACAATTTCTAAAGGGTACATCTGTTCTGGGATCCAATGCTAATTCAGTAGAAATTGTTTTAATATTCTTAACCCAAAATATCTCCTTAAAGCAACAAAGCCTCCTCTCATTTTCCCTTTTGGATTTTTTTTTTTTTCCTCTAAAGCTAATGAGTCATCCATACCAAATAGTTCCATGTCTTTCACACCAGCCAAATCTTCACAGAAAACTGTATGAATGTTTGCATCTTCTCAAAATATCTCAATAACCAAAGGGATCACTAATATGTGAAGACACTATACTCCCAAATCTCTATAAGAACATCTGGACAAATATATCAGTGTACAGGTTAATTTTGGCCAATTTTAATTACTCTGATGCAAAGTCATTTTACGTACTGGTGCTGGATTACTGAAACAATTCTCAGTTTTTTGATTTTAAAAATTAGACTTTTAATTGTAGAATATTGTTAGAATACAGATGTAGACAGACACCAGGATAACTGTGACCAATATCATAAGGAAAACTGTTCTAAGTACTTACTTGTTCACTCACACTCCACAACCATAGAAAACAGGCACAGTATTAAGGATATGTGCAGAAGCAGCCAGACTTGGGAGCAGAAGGCATGCAGAAAGCATTAGCGAAGAGAGTCCAATGCACAATTTCTACACAAAGTTCAATACAGCAAATGGGCAGCAATTGGCAGAGAGGACAGAGAGCTGGTCTAGTCCATTCTCTTTTAACTTCCCAGCTGGAGTGTACATGTATGGAGGGAGGGCTGGAGGATTTGGAAGCCAAAAATCAGCAGCAGGAAAGATTGGGGTGGGGCAGGAGAGTAGGGAAAGAAAAGACAGAAGCATACAATTAGGCCATAGAGATGCTGTCTTCTATGGTCACTCCAAAGCTGATGCCTGAAGTGACTCTCAGAAACAGCAGAACTTTGATATTCATTAGAACCATCAGCAACACTGATGTGGGAAAAGATATGACTGAGTTTAGTCTTCAAGAACATGTAAGTCATTCAACAATTAAAATACGATTACCCAGTGTGCTGGATTTTGTATAGAACAAAAAACATGCTTCCTGCCCACGTTTGTATTTAAATAGGAGTGAGAACATAAAGAAACCTCCTTGGTGGAGTGGGTATTCTTTCTGTTACTTTTGACATCATGTCATTTGCAAGGGATGCAGTTCCACACAATGGTGGGTCATATTAACTCATTATAATACACTTCCCAAGAGAGATCACTGGCTCCTTAATACCAAGTTCCAAAGAGCTATAGAAAAAGTGTTTTTTAAATGTTACAACATTCACAATAAAGCACAGTAGAACTAACTTGAGGCACTCTTAAAAAAAATATATGTATATATATTCCTTATTCCAGTCCCATCTTCTAGGTCTCCATCCCCCACACCTCCCAAATGCTTGGATAAATATCAACATTTGGGATATTTCTCAATTCCTATCCAGACTGAGATGAAGGGAACTGATACTACTGGGCTTAAACTGGTCAATTCTTATTTTAATCACTTATATCTGTAGGTTGGGAGGATGGAAATACATTCCTATCTAGGTTTAGTAACTCCTTGTGACTAGGCCAAAGAGAAGATAAGTCAGTCTGAGAACAGGACAATCAACCTATTTGTCCAGTCACTATCTCCCACAATTGACTGATACACATGAAGAAGTGTTTAGTTCTGTACACAGACAGAGCTTACAGAAAAGTGCACACTGTAGCACTAGTGTTTAAATTTTTTACATAAAGAATGAAAAGGACATTTCTCCCACCAGAGTTGTCTGTAGTTCTGATGATCAACATCACCCAAGAACATGCTAATTATGTGTGAATTCAGTTTCTTCTATTGGAAAAACCATAGGAATACACATTTTACTGTACATACACATGCTCTTATGCAAGCTAAGATAAACACTGGGATGTGGCCCTTATCAAATCCTAGAGTTATAGGGAGAATTGATCTAAAAGGGTTGAGCAGAAAGAAAACAGAAATAACTTGTATTTCTTGAGAAGGGACTCTGTGCTTCCTTCCCAAAGTGGTCAATTCCACTTGCTCCTTACACTCCACCAACACTTATGGTCCTACCTTTCCGTGAAGATATTTTCTCTATAGTGATCTCCAAAGAAAATCAATGAATTCTCATTAATGGCAAAAATACAGTGGGCATCTCTTGCTAAAGTCACCACTGTTGAGGAGTCCTTGGTCCCCAAACCTGTGTCTCATTTTTCCTTTCAATCTGTATCTTCAGTTAACTTTGACAAAGACGCAAGCTTTAAAAAATTAAATTAGAAACAGTGAGAAGAAAAGTTATGATCATTGTCTTCATTGCGTAGACTCTGCTCTTAGGAATATGGAAGGATAAAAATGCATAAGGAACTCAAGAAAAAAGCCCTTTGAAGGGGAAGATGTGTGTGCCCAACTATGGTGAGTTAATAGGTTTGGCAATTCAGGCAAAGTCTCTGGTTGTCTTTTCCCAAAGCAGCTGTTACCAACCTATTACAGTCTAACATTTCCCCAAGCATAGTTGTTCGGGCCAAGGATGGGAGAAAACAACTTCTAAAGATTTACTCCATTTCCAGGCCTGAGCATTTACCAGCATTTATCCCCTGGTCTTCAGATTTCCAGTTACTAATGGGACTGATTTTTATAAAGTAGTTAATTAGTATTGAGTGAATAAAAAATCACTATTGTGGACATGATAACATTCCCAAAGCTGTGGGTTAGAATTTCAAATGGCTTGTCTTTGATGTTTTAAAGTGTGGCCCACAACAAGGAAATTCAGTATAGTAAAAGCAGCTCAGTCTTGAAAGAGCTCTTTGATAGCAAATAAAATTGTACCTTCAAATGAAACATTTTTCAGTCATCATTATAGGACTTAGTCGGTATGAACTCTCTTATGTTTAATAAGAGCTGAGCTCCGGCTGAAACTCTTCTCACATTCGGTACATTCATAAGGTTTCTCTCCTGTATGAACTCTCTGATGTGTGATGAGGTTGGAGCTCTGGGTGAAACCTTTCCCACACTGCACACACTCATAGGGCTTCTCTCCAGTGTGGGTTCTCTGGTGCTTAATTAGATCTGACCTTTCACCAAAGCTTCGCCAACACTCATTGCACTCATAGGGCTTCTCTCCAGTGTGAATTTTCTGGTGTGTGATGAGATGAGAGCTCCGGCTGAAGCTTTTCCCACAAGCATTACATTCATAAGGCTTCTCCCCAGTGTGGGTTCTCTGGTGCTGAACCAAGTGTGAGATGCGGCTGAAATTCTCCCCACATTCATTACAATGGTAAGGTTTTTCTCCTGTGTGGGCTCTGCGATGGCGCACAAGATCAGAGTTCTGACTGAAATTCTTTCCACACTCATCACACTTGTAGGGCCTCTCCCCAGTATGGACTCGATAGTGTTTGATGAGGTCAGACCTCTCACTGAAGCCTCGCCCACATTCGTTACACTCATAAGGTTTCTCACCTGTGTGGGTCCTCTGGTGCTGAGCTAGATGAGAGCTCCGGCTGAAGCTTTTCCCACACTCCTCACATTCATATGGTTTTTCCCCACTGTGAGTCCTTTGGTGTTGTATTAGATGAGACAGCCGACAGAAACTTTTCCCACACTCATTACATTTGTGAGGCTTTTCTCCAGTGTGGATTGTCTGGTGCTGAATGAGGTGAGAGCTTCTTCCAAAACTTTTCCCACACTCATTACAGTCATAGGGTCTCTCCCCAGTGTGTGTTCTTTGATGCTGAATAAGGTGTGAGCTCCGACTAAAGCCCTTTCCACATTCATAACACTTATAGGGTCTGTCTCCAGTGTGGGTTTTCTGATGTCGATTAAGGTCTGAGATCTGACTGAAGGCCTTTCCACAGTGAGAACATATGTGATATCGGATACCTGTGTGGGCTTCTTTGTGAACAAGTAGGTCAGTGACTTGTTGCAGAGGATAGCTTACCCATTCTTCTGCTGTTAAATCTCCCCACTGTCTTTCTGATCTATCTGTGCTTTCAAAGGTGTCTTCACTTTCAGGATTTTCCTCTCCAGTACTCCCGACAGGTCTTTCAGCTGCAGTCCCAAATTCTACATCTTCACTAATCTCTTGCTTTGGATTCACCTCATTCTCACTCCTGATCTCAAAATCTGTAATAAAAAGGTAAATAATGACAATAATACTGGTAAACATTACATAAAATTATCTATTGTGTCATGACCTTTGCTAAGTTCTTCATGTGAATTACCTTAAGTACCCTGAGTGAGGCATTATAGTGATTTCCACTTTATGAATGAGAAATCCAAGACCCAGAGAAGTACAGTAGTTTGTAAAAGGTCATACTGTAATAAATGATGAAGCAGGGATTACCATGTCTGCAAGAGTTCATGCTCTGTATTACTACAGTTAGTGGTTCTTTAGGAATATAGTATATATGTCTGGTGTTTCAAAAGAAGAAAACAACCAAAAACAAAATATAAGAGACTTTTTAAATTTGAATCTCAAACACCAAGAGTCTAGATATCGTGTGTGAATGTGTCACACAATGTTTTAACTTGTCAAGCCTTTGTCACTACCATCAAATGATATTTACTAAGAACCCACTAAATTAGCATGGAGATAAAAAAATGAATTTTTATCTACCTATATCAAGAGTCAGCTGATAGGAAAAATGACTGCCAAATGTTACTTACTACTTTCCAGTGACTTTTTAATAAAATAGGGGCAAAGAGGATGGAGGTCAAAAAATGTCTGGTTCAGAATATTCTTGGCATAGACCAACTACAGTCTCCAAATGAAAATCAAAATAATACAGGAGGCCTCCCTGGTGATGCAAGGGGTTTTTGTCTCAGCACTATGAAGCTGTCACCAGCCACTGCAGTGTGAGTTTGATCCCTGGGAGCTGACCTATATGGTGCGGCGGACCTCTCCTGTATCACCTGTTGCTCCTCTCAGCAGTGTATTTCAGCAGATCCACCTGTCCTGCTCCCCACTCTGTCTCTGGTGAATCCTCTAACCCCCTCCAACACCTCTGGCCTACCCCCCAGTTCTTGTAAGCATATAAATCAATTCTTTAAAAAAAAAAAAGGAGATGAAAATCATACAACCACGGTCTACAAGAAGCTTTCCAAAAGACATTCCTTTTTCCAAGTTGTTTCTTATTAGTACACTCTTCAGAAAGATGTTACTAAGACATTGGAAGAAAAGATAAACTAGTTTCGTAAATGGTACACACAACATGCTCTCATTAGAATTTTCCAATCACTGACAACACATTTAAAGTTTTGAGGAGTCTCAAGATAAAGAAGCTTTGTAAACATTATTTAACCCACTCTCCTAATGATAATAATAGCTATTACTATTATATATGGTATAATATGTAACTATTAATTAGTGTTGCTATTATAGTAGTGTTTCCATACTTCCATCCTTCTAACAAATGCTCATTGGGCTAGACCACAGAAATAAAAATTTACATTTTTTAAGATTCTTATATCTTGTTTTTGTTCTTGCTCAGAGCGAATTATCTGGGTTACAGAGAGCAGGTATGGGTAGATAACTTCATTTCTAGTTGCTTTTCTAAAAGAAGAATCCAAGAAACTTAGGAAGTCAGAGAGCGCCCAAGCCAAAGACAATGTCCTCACAGTCACCTTTTGTTCTGGAAAAAGCTATAGGAATAAAGATTAAAAAAAAAAAGGGGGTTAGACCTAATAAGTGACAGATGACCTAGTGAACCACACATGGCTGCTAACTTCTATCAAGTCTTAACAGGTGACAAAATGAGTCAAAAGATGGCTTAGTCTAAGAATATACTGGTTATTCTAGTTACACTCAGACCACAGGATAGCTATAAGAAGATGGGATTGAAGACCATCAAACAAACAAACAAACAAAAAGTTTCCCTCTCCAAGAAAATTTGTGATATCATTTATTTCACGATTCTCCCGGAACAATATTTGACACACTGAAATCTATCATCATCTCTGAAATATCTTTAGACAAGTACCTGCTCCAGACGAAAAGGAGGTGTGGCAGAGCTAGGGCTCCGAAGCCAAAACAAACACAGAAAGGTGGCTTTTGCCCTCCCATGAACCTGGGTCAGAACCCCCCTCATCTTCTAGTAAAAGCACTATTTACAAGGGCATTTATATCCTGGCAGACACCATTATGTCAGACCTGTTTGGTCAGTGATCTGTACAAACAGGCAGGAGAATGGTAAATGACTCAAGGCACAAGAAATCTGAATGTTTCTAAAATGTGCAGAGACAACATGTTTTAGACAACATGACCTTGATGTTCCCACACTCAGATTTGCCTGAGGACTTAACTCAAGCCAATATCCAAATAAGTGCTTAAAAATCAAACAACTAGCTCGAGTTGAACCTGCTCATTTCTGACAGTCTCAAAATCGTGGGATGGAGAAAGGCAGAGTCCTTACTTACCTAATGAGACAACATTTCCATAATTCTCCTGCATAACATCCCTGTAAAGGTCCCTTTGTGTAGGGTCCAGAGGCCTCCATTCTTCCCGAGTGAGGTACATTGCCATATCTTCAAATGTCACAGGTGCCTGAAATCACACAATGCTTCCTTATTACTTGTATCTAGGAGGTTGCTACCAACTTTTCTTCTTGAAAATGAGAGACATGGCTAGAAATGTTGAGGAGGTAAAAGGTATCAAGTCTGATCTGTTGGGTCCAAAGAAAAAATAAACAAGCAAAAAAGAGATGTACAGAAGGGAGCAGTTTATGAGCTGACTGCTCTGGTCCCAAGGCAAGGTATCCCTGCCCACCCAAGAGAACGGGATCCTTTAGACCTTTTCTCAGAACACAACTAACATATACATACCTTAATTCACAATGCTCCTCTTTTCCTGTAATATCTTTCTAAGAGTAATGAAATTCTACTATTCTTTAAGATCTTGTTTCAGTACCAACTGTTCGGTCCCCACCCTTATCTCTTTGCTTGGCTTCATTCCTCCCTCGGACACCTTAGACAGAAATAACCACTCCCACTTCTTGATTCCCACACCAAGGCACTTTGTCCCTATGGCAAATAGAGCTCTTATGACGTGTATCACTATTAACTGGATGCATCTGTCTCCTTACAGACTGTGAGCAGGCAGGGATGGCCCGTCTCATCCATCTTTTGTCTCCCCAATATGTAAAGGCATACAGCAGGTGTTCAATAATTGCTGGTTTGTGGCTATACTAGCCTGGTACTGGGTCCCTGGAGGCAGCATACTGACACGAGCAAATTACTATTCCCAGGGAATTTCTCAGAGATTTGCAGAGCAGAGAGACGGCAGAACGAGATGGGTAAGCAGAGGCAGGGGGCGAGAAGCACCCCCGGCTTACCTGGGACCCAGCCATGAGCAGGGTGGCTGCCATCTCGGGCTCAAGGATTCGCCTCCCGGGAGAGAAAGCAGGAAAAGCAGCTAACAGACAGCGCTAAAGGAGGCGAAAAGCAGGGCGTGAGGCACAGAAAACAGGCCCTGCCCACTCCCCAGGGCTGGAGTTCTGGCCGCCAGGCGGGTGGGGAGGGCCCTGGACCGGGCCGGGTCACTCTCCTTCTTGACCCTGCAGCGAGACCCGCCCTCCGCGTCTCAGCCACCAAGGGGTGGAGGCAAACCCGGAATTCAGTAAGACAGCACCCTGGCTCGCTCCCCTCCCCGGGCCGGGGGTCAGGCAGATGCCGTCTCAGGGAGGAGGCGCCCAGCCCAGCCCAGCCCACAGAACGCCTCCGCGCCTCCAGCGCCAGGCCGAGCCCTTTCCGGCAGCTGCTTCAGCCAATCACGTAGCGAAGGTCACCAAACGCCCCACCAATTACTGGCCGAGCCCTGGCCCCGCCCCCCGTAGCGTGGCTGGACCCCTCCATCACGCCTGCGCCCGCGCCCCGGCCCTGCCGGGAGTTGGAGTTCCATCCCCGCGTACAAAGGCCAGCCAGAGGCCAAAAGCCAAGGAGGGAAAGAACAAAAGGGTGGGAAAGAAGCGCGGCCTCCTAGCCAGGGGGCAGTATCCTCCGCTTTCTCCTCTGGGAGACCGCAGCGCGATTAAGTCAGGGAGGTGACTCTGCTGCTCCCCAAGTCCCTAGCAGCTTATTTTGGTCCGGACCTTAATTGCGGCGTCGAACCTAACTTAAACGCTGGCCTGTGTTGGCTTCCGCTGGGATTAGCCCTCAGTAGACAACCTGGGAGTGAGACGCCCACTCCCCCGGGGAGGCTCAGCGGCCGCGCTGGAACTTTGAGCCCCGCCTACGCACTACATCTCCCAGCAGCTCTTGCGACACTTGCTTGGCGAGCGGCAGACTACAACTCCCAGGAGGCCTGGCGCCCCGTGTCGGCTCCGAGTGCGGTACGGGTCCGGGCCAGGCAGTGTCCTGGCTGCATCGCTGTTAACCCTGTAGGGGCGACCAACCTCGTCCTGCTAAAGAGGGCGCCCCTTGAAAGGCGGGCTCCGTGTCGCCCACCGGAGGGGAAACGAAAACCCTGAATATAATCAGAAGCGAGGGTTAGAAGCCAGGCCCCGGACGGCTTTTATCATCCGCGAGGGCTTGTCCGCTAAAAGCGTTCTTGGAGGCCTCCTGCAGCTTTGGGAATAGGGCCACGGAGAGCCTGAGCCGGGCGGGTCCTCGGGATATTAGTAGTCCCTGATCGGCTGAAGGCAGGAAACCGAAAACCCGAATTAAGAACGAAGACTTACCTCCTGGTGTGCAAAAGATCCAATAGATCCGAGAGGCCTCAAACAGATTCCAAATCTGCAGGCGGGGTTCTCTGAGACTTCTAGCGGTCGTAGAGATTCAAGAGATCACTGGTAGATCCCGGATAGCTCCGACCCGCAGGTAGAATTACAAGCAAACGCCCGAGTTCGTGGGCGGATCCCAAGTACTCACAGATTCCCTAGACCTCAGACTCCGGCAGCTCAGAGAAACCACAGGCGCATAAGCAGATCCCTGAGACCACAGCACTTAGCCCAAGAGCACCAGCAACAGCTAAGCTGCATTCAGTTGGCGTTCTGAACGGAAGGACTTGCAGCCTTCCCCTGCCTCAGTCAGGATGAGAAAGCTAGACAATGGACTCCAAGCAGTAGGGAAAGCATTCTGCGTGGGGAAGAGCTCTGAGCTCGCTGGAGAGGGAAGTGATGGAAAAAGAATATAGCAGCTTATTAGGGACTCCCACCCTCTTCAAGTTATAAATATCCCCAGAACCTTGGCTATGTGCCCAGAAGCCTGTTGTCTCTTAACTGTACAGGAGACTTCTCTGCTAGGCTGGGAAAGGGGCTTTTCTTTTGTTTTGCAGATACATCCACCCACTGAGTGACTTGAATTTTTTTTTTTTTAACATGACTCCAGGCTCTCCTTTTATTAGTGAGTGTCCTGTTCCCAGTGCCCACTTATTTATGGTTAAACTGCTCAAGTCTCTAAAAAGAACTAGGACTCTACCCAGCCACGAGGCAAACTCTTCCACTCCCACTCCTCACCCCCCACATTGAGGCTAGGAATTCTTAGACACCCCGGAAATGTACTATCCTATCCCAGCTAGAAGTGATAGGGGCGTCACAAAAAATTGGAACCGTAGAGGGTCCTCAGGAGAGGACACTGCTGGAGCATCAAGGTCAGACGGCCCTGGGTGGGAGTCCAGATTGTGTACCTTTGGAAAGACATTTAACCTCTCCAGGCCCATTTGCCTTTCTGTAAAACGGTAAATCATACTTGAGATGGTGGTGAGTACTACGTGAGATGATTTAAAATACTCCATAGTTACATGATAACTATTATTATTATTACAGCCTTTGGCAGTGGGTAAGGGCACTGCCAGAAAAGCCAGATCTTTTCACTGGCTCAGAAAATTTGGGAAGTCAGGGTGACCCAACATCTGTGAGGATCTGCTAAGTGACCTTATCCTCACATAGTGTTTCTGCTGGAAATCCAGAGGGAATTGCAGTTGGGCCAATTGGGTGGGTTTAAGCAAATGGTGTATTTAGCCAGCAGAGCGTAAGTATTTGGGACTGTCAGCAAACCAGCAAGTTGAGGCCTCACAGAGAAACCTCTAGGGTGAAGAGGAGGGGCATCGGTTCAGACTTGCAGGTTTCTAATTAGGCCGAAGGTGAGGTGAGCGCCTAAGGCCCTCAGCCCAGCAGGGGCTCCCCTTTTTCATCCCTCCTCTGACAGATTGCTTTGTAAACTTTCTTTAGGCCTTTTCTCCCCCAAGCTCCAGTGCTTTAAGTCCTCTTTTGTCCTCTCACTGTGTCTTTATTCTTCAGGCCTGCCTGGGGGCAGGAGGACTCTCCAAGCCCAGCTTGGCTGCTTGCCTCCTTCTGTGAGTGTGTGCTTTTCTTTCTTCACCTGGGACCCTCCAGAGGGTGGAGAGGCCAGGCTGAGAGGGGATGGAAAGCATGACTGCCTTTGGCACTGCTGGGGGGGTGGGGAGTGAGGGATGGGGAAGAGGGGGAGGAAAGACAGTGGGTGAGGGGCTTCCTGTTGTAGCCTTCAGCTGGACTCTGAGGTTTGGGGTCACTGGAGGAGGAGGTGGCTTCCTGCCCCATTGTTCAGGACTTCATTGTTTCTCAGGAATACTTATTGTGTGTGGGTTTTTAATAACCGGCTTGGAAAGCTGTTTTTGTTCCCATCATACAGCACACAACCTACTGTGTGCAGAAGCAGCAGCATAGCCTGTTGCTGTGGAAAGTGCCCGGGGAAACTGACATTCTCTCCAAATGGGATTATAAATTAAATTAGATACACTGGCCAATTCGATCAAAGATCCCCCTTGTATATCTTTAAGACTTTAGCAGACCACGGTGCCTGTGGAGCACTATAAATTATTATATTTAATAAATATAGTCCTAGAGTTATCTTGTAAGCAGCAGTTAATGTTTTTTTTTTGCATGAGAAAGCATTACTTTGTTAAACATTTAAAAATATCCCTCAATATTTGTGATCTTGTCATCTCTTCATTTTCAAATATACCAGCAAAATCAAAAAAATCAAAGTGGCCTGGACTTCTCTTGACCCCTGCCAGGAGCAGAGTCAAAGCCTCAGGCAGGAGGCGTTGGGGACGTGGGAGAGACACTACTTGCAGGGAGTCATCGCAGTCTGATGAGCTGGTGGGCATTGAGGGTGTGAACTCAGAACTGGGGGCCAGGGAAGGAGGCTTCATAGAGGAGGTGACAACTGAGCTGGCTTGCAAAGGCTGTAGGAGTTTTAGAAGTGAGAAAGGGGGAAGGGAAAGCATTCCAGTCTTCAAGAACAGCATGTGCAAAGTCACGTAGGCGACAAAGGACAGAGCTGTTCCAGAATGACTAGGATCGGGTATGGCTGAAGGGAAGAGTATGGGGGTGGAGTGACAGGGGGAGGAAACAGGCGGGGATGGTCTCTTACATTCCCTTGCCCGTCAACCTGTTTGCTCGCCTTTGGCCGTGGATCTGCAAAGCTGGTGACGAGGTGCAGATGGGGAGTGGGGGGACAGACAGGGGGCTGGTCTGGGGTGAGAAGAGCAGACTGACTCTGCAGAGGAGGGGGGAGTGGAGAGGACTGGAGAACTCTCTACAACCTCATATATTTCAGATGATTTTCTCCTGAGAGAGTCAACAATTTCCCCAAAATGCAAACAATGGCATTAAAAATGTATTTTTAGGGCCTCCCTGGTGGCGCAACCGTTGAGCGCTGCGCTGTGGAGCTGTTGGCAGCATCGCGATGCGAGTTCAACACCTGGCCAGGGAGAATCCCACATGGTGCGGCAGACCTCTCCTGCCTCGCCCGCTGCTCCCCTCAGCAGTGTATTTCTGATCTGCCTGTTCTGCTCCCCACTCTGTCTCTGGTGAACCCTCTTGCCGCCCCCCGCCTCTGGCCTGTACCCCAGCTTGTATGTATAAATAAATAAATCTTTAAAAAAAACAAAACATAAAAATGTATTTTTATGCCCCCATCCAGCTTTGCTCCCACCTCCCAACCTCTTCATCTCTAGTAACCTCAGTTCAGTGTCAAGTTGCGCTAGTTTATTTTTGTTTTGTGTGTTCTACTCATCTGCTTTGTTTCCTCATATTGTATGATCTATATTTGGGTGAAATCAGCCAATAGTTGCCTTTATCTTTCTGACTAAGTCCCCTTCACATATCCCCTCAGGCCCCTTCTTTTTTACTGCAAATAGCAAAATTTAATCTTTCCTTATAGATGAAGAGTATTCCATCGTGTTTACATACCACATCTTTATCTAGTCTTCTGTCCGTGGGCACGTAGGTTGCCTCCACATTTTAGCTATTGTGAACAATGCTGCAATAAACATTGCGGTGTATGTAATTCTTTGAATCGATGATCTCATAGTTTCTGGATACTCAGGAGTGAGATTACTGGATTTTTAGTTTGGTTCTATTTTTAGGTTTTTTTTTTTTTTTTTTTTTGAGGAAGGTCCTCAAATGCTTTCCAAAATGGCAGCATTGATGTACATTCCCACCAACAGTGTATAAGATTTACTCTTTCTCCATATCCTTATAAACACTTACTAGCAGTCTTCTCATATAACACATTCTCACAGATGGGAGAATATCTCTGTGTAGTTTTAACTTGTGTTTCCCTAATAAGAAGTGAACATTGTTTCATATGTCTGTTGGTTGGTCTTCTCTATGGAAGAGTGTACTCAGATCTTCGGCCCTCTTTTTATTTTTTTTTTATCGTTAAATGAATTCTTTACATACCTTGGACATTAACCTCTTATTGGATGTGTGATGTGCAAATAACTTCTCGTATGGCCTCCCTGGTGGCGTAGCGGTTGGGCGCTATGCTGTGGAGCTGTCCACAGTGGCGGTGCGAGTTTGACACCCAGCTGGGGAGAATCCCACATGGTGCAGCAGACCTTTCCTGCCTCACCCGCTGCTCCCCTCAGCAGTGTATTTCTTTTTTTTTTTTTAAGATTTATTTATTTATGCATTCAAGCTGGGGTACAGGCCAGAGGCGTGGAGTGGCGAGAGGGTTCACCAGAGACAGAGTGGGGGACAGACAGGCAGATTGACGGAAATACACTGCTGAGGGGAGCAGCGGGCGAGGCAGGAGAGGTCTGCCACGCCATGTGGGAATCTCCCCGGCCGGGTGGGCCGGGTGTCAAACTCGCATCGCTGCTGCTGACAGCTCCACAGTGCAGCGCTTAACCGCTGCGCCACCAGGGAGGCCCCTCAGCAGTGTATTTCTGATCTGCCTGTTCTGCTCCCCGCTCTGTCTCTGGTGAACCCTCTCGCCACCCCACACCTCTGACTTGTACCCCAGCTTGTATGTATAAATAAATCTTTAAAAAAAATAACTTCTCCCAGTCAGTAGACTCTCCTTAAATTTGCTGATATATTCTTCCATTGTGCAAAAGCTTTTTAACTTTATGTAGTCCCAATCATTTATTTTTACTTTAATTCTTTTGCCATTGGGGTCAAGTCACCCCAAAGACATTTCATATCACTGATGTTTTCTTCTGTGTATCCTATGGCTTTAGGTCTTGCATACATCTAGCTCTTTAATCCATGTTGAATTTCTTTTTTGTGCATGGAGTTAGAGAGTGATCCAGTTTCATTCTTTCACATGTAGCTGTCCAGTTTTCCCAATGCTATCTGTTAAAGAGATTTTCTTTTCTCCTCTGTAGGGTGGTGGCTCCTTTGTTGTAACTTAAGTGTTAGTCTATGTATGAATTTATCTCTGGGATCCCCGTTCTGTTTCATTGCTCATGTCTTCTTATTCTTATACCATGCTTTATATTTCTTTAATTATAAAGCTATTATTAATTTCTTTGCTTTATAAAATAGTTTAAAATCAGGTAACATGCCTCCATTTTTCTTTTTTTTTTCTCAAAATTGTTCTATTTGGGGGTCTTCTGTGTTCCTATATAAATTTTAGTATTTCTTGGCTCTATTTCCTTGAAAAATATCATTGGAATTTTGATAAGGGTTACATTGAATCTGCATATTGCTTTTGGTAGGATGGTTACATTTGACTATATTGTCCCCATCCATGAACATGTGTTATCTTTCCAACTCTGTCTTGTTCTATATCTTTTTTTCACAGTGTCTTAGTTTTGATTATATAGATCTTTCACTTCCTTTGCTAAATTTCTTCTCATGGAATTGTTTTTTTTCTTCTTCTCCCTCATTTGAAAAAAGGAATGCAACAGATTTTTGTGTATTAATTTTGTATTGTCACCTTACTCATTTATTGCTTCTCATGGTGTGTGTGTGTGTGTGTGTGTATGGTGTTTAGGGTTTCCTATATATCATATTGTCTCCAAATAATAATTTCACTTCTTTTCCAATCTGAATCCTTTTAGTTCTTGTTTTTGTCTAATTGCTCTAGTTATGACCATTAATATTAAATTAAATAGAATTTGTATAATTGGACATCCTTACTTTGTTCATGATCTTAAAGTTATCAGTTTCACCATATTGGCTGTGAATTCATAGTATATGGGCTATGTTATGTTGAAGTATGTTCCTTCTGTATCCATTTTGTTTAGTTTTTATATAAATCGGTGCTGTATCTTGTCAAATACTTTCTCTTCATCAATTGATATGATCATGATTTCTATCCTTGCTTTTGTTGATATAGTATATTACATCAATTGACTTGTGTATGTTAAGCCATCCCTGCATCCCTAGAATAAATTCTACTTTGTCATGGTGTACAGTCCTTTTAACATATTGTTGAATTTGGTTTGCTAATTATTTTGTTGATAACACTGGTCAACAAATTTTTATAAAAGTCATGTAACTGAAATAAAATTAGTCATTTCCTATCAATTTGTATGTGCTCAACATGAATATGACAGTTAAATTCTAATTATGGCTCTAAGTTTTTTTTCGTAATCTGCAATAAATTGATGTTTACATCACAAAATGCATGCCAATAGTAAAAGGCCTACAGTTAATACTTGTAAAAAATCAAGTCATAGACTCCTTAGATTTCTTCGCTTGACTGTTACACAGCTGTTCAGGAGCATCTCTGGGGAGTGTCCAGCAGTAGTCAGCCAGCATTGTCGTGGACCAGTTCCCCTGGTATCTTTGTTCCACTGATGTGATATCTTTATGAAAACATTTGCCATGTAAATCACTAACCATACCACAGTTTTCAGGGAAGAAATCCAGATGGGAATGAAGGAAGTGGATCTTTAGACACATATTGCAGCCAAGTTTCTGATACTGCATCACCATGTCTTCTACTAGTTCCTTGTAGGTTTCTGCCCTAACATTCCCAAGAGAGTTTGTAGACACTAGGCGAAAAGCATTCCATGCTTGTTTCGCATCACCCTGCAGCAAGTTGTTGAACCGGTTATCTTTGAAGAGCTCTCGAATCTGAGGACCCACAAAAACTCCCTCTTTAATCTTTGTTTTGCTGAGTCGAGGCAATTTTTCATGCAGGTATCGGAAAGCTGGTGATGTCTGGTCCATGGCTTTCATGAAATTCTTTATCGAACCTAGTTTGATGTGAAGGGGTGGTAGCAGGATTTTGTGCGCCTCGACCAGAGCTGGGTGCTGGATATTCTTCTCTCCAACTGCTACATTTTGTCTGCGAGTCCATTCCTTCCGCAAGCAGTGCAATTCACTTGCTCGGCTATCGCACTCACATAAGAAACACATGTATTTTTGTATATCCCTGCTGCAGTCCCATTAAAAGGGCAACTAGCTTCAAATCACCACAGACGTGCCAGCTGTACTTGTTATACTCAATGGAATTCAGTAGCTGCTTTAAGTTATAGTATGTCTCTTTCATGTGGACAGCATGCGCTACTGGAATAGATAGAAGACGGTTTCCATTGTGCAAAAGCACAGCCCTAAGACTTAGTTTCGAAAAGTCTAGAAATGGTCTTCATTCTTGTGGGTCATGAGTGATTTCTAAAGCATTCATGAGGCCCTCAATATCGGAACAGAATACCAGAGTACTTTCCTTTCTGAAGAAAGGCTCCAACTGCTGGTGGTGCTTTTGCCATAAAGTAATTGTGACATCTTCTAGAACATTCCATTGTTGGAGTCTTGATCCTAGCAAGTCTGCCTTGTTCTTGGATAAGTCCAAATCACGAACCAAGTCATTTAGTTCTTCCAGGGTTAGTCTGTGTGGGGTTGATGATGCACCACAGTGAAAATCTGGATCACTGCATGCTGATGGAACAGGAGAAGAACAGGTCGGCTCACCCTTTTCCTCATCAGATGAATCAAGAGAATATTCTGCGGGAGGTTCTGGCATAGGAAGTCCCTCACCATGTGGAACTGGTCTCAATGCAGAAGGAATGTTTGGGTAGACTAGTCTCGACTTCTTTTGCTTTGTTATTCCGCCAGAAAGAGGAGGAACCAAGTAGAAGTGACAGTCTTTTATTTGGTTGCTTGGTTCTCTCCACATCATGGGGACTGCAAATGGCATGGATGGTCTTTTGCCATTTAACCACTGTGAAAGCTGTGTTGTACATGTAGCACAGCATCTATGCGGGGCCCAAGGCTTGTCTTGGTCACCAACCTTGCATCTGAAGTCAAGATGATAAGCCTTCTTCACTTGAGAAGTGATTCTTTTCTTCTGGTTGGCAAATGTCACTTCCCCACAAATAGAGCAGAAATTGTCCACGCTATTAATGCACTTTCAAGGCATTACTGTTCTGTATTGTGCCTAAATGGATAAAATAATAACAGTTCTATGTAACAGTAGTTCAAACTGTCTCGCACAAAGTCTGAAATGTTTTCAGTGCTCAACCATTCCAACAGGGCTTTATATAGTGCACTGCTGACGTCAGCTTACTTCAGCAGCCGCCTGGCAGTAGTATTGCATTGCATCAGAAAATGATGCAGTCAACTCTGGATCATGTGTGCATGATGGTATTATGAAATGCGATGCAATATTACATCATCCTAGGCTGATTTAGAATGTTGTTGCAGTCCTACTGGATAAATTTACACGGTAAAATATATAAAATGAATTATATGAAGTTATCTTCAAAACGAGAGCCAATAAAAAATTTTCAGGATTATATTCATATTCAGCACACCAAGATACTACAGATTAGGGCCTTTTAAAGTCAGTAATGATCTCAATGTTGACCAGTGTAATTTTTACATCCATATTTACGGGCTTGTAATTTTCTTTTCTGGTGATGTCTTTGTCTGGTTTTGATATTATGGCAATGTTGGCCTCATAGAATATGTTAGGATGTATTCCCTCTTCTTTAATTTTTTAGAAGAGTTGGAATAAAATGGCACAAGTTCTTCTTTGAAGGCTTGGTAGAATTCACTTGTCATCTGGTCCTAGACTTATTTGGAGGGAAATTTTTGATTACTGTTTTAACATATTAACAATACTGAAAATTAATAAAGGAGCAATAGCCTTAAATGATGAGCTAGATCACATGGGCCTAAAAGACATTTACAGAACATCCTACACACAAAAAGGGCAGAATTTACATTTTTATCAAGTATCCATGTAACATTCTCAAGGATACATGTTGGGACATAAAACAGGTGTCAATAAACTTATGAAGATTGAAATCATAGCATTGTTTAGCCTACTTAAATGCATCACATAGGCCCATAGTCTCAGGACATGCTTACTATGTTCCTATTTTGTACCAGACATTATGCTGGGAGATAGCGCTGCTCTGAGGATTAAAAAGGCCTTTTCATCAGCCCAAGGGGGAAAAGACCTGAAAGACAATGTTGCTGGTAGTGGAAAGAAGGACAAGGGACTATAGAATTGGTAACTGATAAAGTGAAGAGGGCAAGGGGAAAGAGTCAAGGATGGTTCTAAGTAATGAACTAGTTGACGAATAGAAAAGACAATAGAAGGGATGTAAGATGTGGGCTTAGTTTTAGATCAGTTATATTGAGAGAGCCAGTGGGGTTCTTGGAGGAGATATCCAGATAGGCACTTGGTGACTTAAGTCTTCAGTTTGAGAAAACTCAGGGCTAAAGACAGAGATGTGGTAGTCTAGATGAGACTACACAGAGATACTTGTTATTCTATATACTATTTCAGGTTCCTGTAACCTTTTGAAAATATCCTCTAAATTGGTCATAGGATCTTGAATCTACATTATTTTCAAGGTCTTTTGGACAATGGGATCTTTTCTCCTTTATCCGGAGCATGTTGCTTATTTGTCTCCCCTCTCCTAACCTTATCTTTTTTCTCCTATAAGTTAAGTCTCCCCTTCCTAGGAAGGCAGAAATTAATGCTAACTCTCTTGCAGCTCGTACCCTCTTCACCTTAGATATGAAGGAGGAGATGAGGTTATCGTGCTCCAGCCTACAGCACGTGCAAAGACTGTGACAAGGAACAGCACAGCACAGCCAGTGCGGCTGGAGCACAGAGTGCTGGGGTGAGGCACAGGCTAGCCCTGCAAGGCCTTGGAGACCTTGCCAAGACCAGTGGGGAAAAATGGAAAGTTTCAAATGGGGGTGATGGAGTTGGGCTGTAATATGATCAGGTTTGCAATTTTGAAATGCCTCTTCTGGTCAGCACAGTGGAGAGCATGAATTGGAGTAGATCCAGAGTGGACACAGGAAGAGTAGTTGGGAGGGCATTGACGAACACAGTCTGAGGCCTATTCAGGCTTTCTGTGTCCTTTTGTGAATGTAGATGTGAGCTGTATAGCTGTGCAGACTGGAGATGACTTGTTCTTTTGCTGCTTAATCTGACTCATCTCCTTTGTAAACAGTAAAGTTATTGAGGGTGGAGATTCAGTTTTGTATTTCATCCTATGCTGTAAATCCCTGTGACCCTGGGAACACAATGGATATTTAGACCATGACTACTGAGAATTGCCCCAGGGTGCCACCTTTAAAAAGTAATATTGACATTATTATATTGATTGTGGTTGCTATTTTGTTCTGCTTTTGGTTTCCAGACAATTAAATGGAGGATTAGATAATGCAGAGAAAAATCTGGCTGCCTCAACACTTACTACTCAAAGTGTGGTTTGTGGACCAGCAGCCCTGGTATCACCATGGAGCTTGCTGGAAATGAAAAATCTCAGGCCCCAACCAGACCCTCGAATCAGAACCTGCATTTTAACATGATCCCAGGAGATTCCCTCCTATTATAAGGTTTAAGAAGCACCCGGGTATCTAAGCAACCTCACTCCTCACTTGTGTGGGTAACACACCTCAGATGTGGCCTTCACCACATCCTGCCTGGTGTGGAGTCTGTGCCTATGCTCTCTTTTTCTGCCAGGCCGGGGGTTCCTGCAAGGCAGGCACCAAGCACTGTGCCGGAACCCGCGTCTCCCACTGCCTGGAGCACAGGGACACACAGCAGAAGACCTGGGTTTCTGTCCTGGTTCGGCCATATCGGAGCTATGTGTGTGGGATCTTTTGTGGGAGGATTTTCTATCCTTCCAAAGGACCCACCCCAAACCTGTGACATATTTCTGTACACAGTTTGTTCACAGGTTTCACCTACAGAGGGAGAAACTAGGCAGGTGGAAGAGGGAAGGTGATAAGCAATTCTAGTGGATGACGTCAGCACACAAACATAAAAGAAACCCCAAGGGCGAACTGGGGCAGGAGGAGATCCAGGGGCCTCTACGCAATCATGGGAGAAGCAGGACAAGGCTGCCCTGAAGACTTCTTTGGAAGCTTGGGTCACAGATGGAGCCATCGGGAAGGCAGTGCCCAGGCCTAGGTGGGTTCCGAGACACAGGACCTCCTAGGGGCCATGGAACTCAGAGCAATAGTGTGCTCTTCAGGCCTCCCCGGTGGCGCAGCGGTTAGGCGCTGCGCTGTGGAGCTGTCGGCAGCGGCGACGCGAGTTCGACACCCGGCCAGGGAGAATCCCACATGGCGCGGCAGACCTCTCCTGCCTTGCCCGCTGCTCCCCTCAGCAGTGTATTTCTGATCTGCCTGTTCTGCTACCCTCTCTGTCTCTGGTGAACCCTCTCGCCGCCCCACGCCTCTGGCCTGTACCCCAGCTTGTATGTATAAATAAAAAATAAATCTTTAAAAAAAAAAAAATAGTGTGCTCTTCACTTAGAAAGTTCAAGACTATCCATTCCCTGCCTACAGGGACCAGGTCTGGAGTCTTCAAAGGCAACTCTGAACAGGGAGCAGCAGAGAGTTTAAGACAGACATGAGGAGCAGGGAAGAATCCTGTGCCCCTGGCCTGCATGCACGGCTGTGCGGTGGGATGGGGTAAGAGTTGTGTCAGGTTGGTGTTTTTCAATTCAGAAAAGCCTGGAGGCCTGAGTGTGAGAGGAGCCATACAGAAAAGGTGTGTTAGCCCACTGTCGGCCACACAGCACCTCAGCTCTGAGGCTCTGAAGTCTCTGTACCCCAACTACACTCCCCACATTAATCCATCATTATTGATAACTATTAATTGGCAAAAGCAATCTCCCTCTGATCCCTATTACCCCATTCAGTGGTCAACCTTTTTCTTCATTTTCATTTTTATTTTTTCTCCAGTTGCGATGGCTTAGTGCGTTTTCTTTGTTCTTCCTCATCCTGTTCACTGAAGTTCTGGCTGGCAGTTCTGTCAGCAGAACTACAAAACCGAAAAGGCAACAACAACATTTTAGAGTTTTCTCTGCGTCCCCCAAGGAGGCTATGGGTGGGGCAGGGGGTCTATAAAGAAGCTAGGGCTGGGGGCCCTACCCAGCTCTGCCGTTATCAGCTGTGTGACCTTGAACAAACCCTCATCTGTAAAATGCTGGCCAGCGGGCAAAGGTAGTAAATGATGAAGTTTGATGCTGGATATGTGGTGAGCGCTCATTTCATGGTCAAAAACATCACTGTGATTACTGGGACCTGCTTGGTTAGAGCAATGGCGATGTGCTCTAACCTGGCGGTGCGCTCTAACCTGGAAATGTCAGAAGTTGCTTCGCTGCCACCTCGAGTGGGCCTTGACTCTCCAGCTCGCAGGCACCGGGAGGCGCGCTTGAAGCACGCACACAGTATCCTTCCCCCAACAGCATCAACCAGCACTACCGTTTACTGAGCACACACTGTGGCTAGGCAGTCTTTACAAGGATTGATTCAGCTCTTCGTCCTAATTGCCCTATGAAATAGCCACCATATCACTCCCATTTTTACAGGTAAAGAATCAACTCAGGTAAGTGACTTGCTCAAGCTCCCATCATACCAGGGCGTGACCAGCTCAGACTAGTAAGAACAGTGGTTTCTGTGGCCCAGGAGCACAGGCATGCTGCTCTCTGCACGAGAAAGCCTGGTCACAGAAGCAGGCTGGTCTGAAATTCAGACCAATCTCTGCCATGCTCTATGGGGCCGTGAATACCTGGGGCAGGGACGCCTTTTTCTAAAGGGACAAAGACACCGCATGAGCTCTTAGAGGCCCTGTGAATGTGCTCTGTGTACTGCCTTCTCTAATCCTCAAAACAGCTCTGTGGGCTAGATATTAATACCCCCATTTTACAAATGAGGAAACCCAGGCCTAGAGAATTCAGGTTAAGTCACTTGCTAGGTGACAAAACTAGCACTTGAACCTGATGCCAAAGCTATGCTCTCAACCACTAGGCCTGTGCCGGTCCATCTCTAAGTGAAGAAAGGAAAATACATAATTATCTGACTTTTATCTTTCAAAATATGATGGTTCTAATGAGGCGCCAAGGCTGTGGAGAACCTTAGTAAGTCAGTAGAAAACTTAATTGAAAGCATTGTCTTCTAGTGACTAAGGCAGCTAAAGTGAGGAATACTACAGAGACGCCTTTTTCATAGTCCTCTGCAAAGTGTGCAAACATAATGACCTTTGCATTGGCCATGGGAAAAAGGATTATCCTCATTCTTGCTCAGGGAGGTGAGAGACATGCTCAGGGTCACACAGCGAGCAGGCCAGAGTGGGGACCTGAAACCAAGGCTCCCGACCCCCAGTCTGGTGCTTATTCTTGGGCCTGAGATCTGTGGGGCAGCTACAGCCTGCCTGGTGGCCCGGACTTCACATCGTGTGTCAGGTGGTCCTGGAACCTGATGATCACCAATGACCACACTTGGCTCTTTCAGATGGAGGCAAGGCTGGAAGGAGCACTAGGGGAGGCGTCTGCTTGGCTTCAAGCCACCTGAAAACAAAGCCTCTGCCTTTGCAGGAGCTGAGACAGCCTGGGTGACAGCCTTAAAGTGGGAGCAACTGGAGGCAGCGCCGCTCGGACAGGGCTCTGACTTCCTCTCATCCCCAGCTGTGGCCGGGTTCAGAGGAAATACCACTGTGAAAGCACTTTGCACAGAGGTGTGGCCCCACAGCAGAGAGCTATTGTTATCCCTCCCCTTTGTGGCTCTCAGGAGGCTGAGTCCACCTGTGCTCAAGAGAGATTTGCCATAGTGTGAGAAAACGTGAGGAGCTGCCGCTGCCGCTCCAGCAGGTGCCTTCCCAGACGGAAACACTCTCTCATCCCTCCCTGACAACCCGTCACCATCCCCAGCCTTGCAGTCCCACTGTGTGCAGGCAGGCAAGTCCCTAGGCGGGAGGCCCCTTCTGGGCTGCGGGTATGCACAACAGGGGAGGAAGACCCAGACACACACCTTCCAGCGGTTGCCGCATTCATTGCATAAGACAAAGGTAGTCATGGGCTCATCAGCACTGCGTGTCTGCACCTGAGAGAAAAGAACGAGGACCAGCCATGAAGCCACTGGCCTGCTCTGGGACCTGCCATGGCTCCCGCTGTCTGTCGGAGAGCATCCCCCTCCCGGAGCTTCTAAACTAATCTCTCTCTCCTCTTGCCTTAAAATTCATCTCCTATAGGAAGAATTCCCTGTCTCAGCCCTGAACACGCCTATTGAGTGTGCCTCGCTGATCAGAACCTGAGTGAGTTGTCAGCGCCCTTAAATATAATTTTTTTAAGTATGTGACTTTTTTATTAAAGATTTATTTTATGCATACAAGCTGGGGTACAGGCCAGAGGTGTGGGGAGGCTAGAGGGTTCACCAGACACAGAGTGGGGAGTAGAACAGGCAGATGGACGGAAATACACTGCTGAGGGGAGCAGCAGGCAAGGCAGGAGAGGTCTGCCGCGCCATGTAGGAATCTCCCTGGCCAGGCATTGAACTCATGTCGTTGCCGCCGACCTAACCGCTGCGCCACCAGGGAGGCCCCTTAGAGATCTTTTGTTCCCTATTTTACTGGCAGAAAAATGGAGGTCCAGATAGGATAAGGAATTTGAACATCATTAGGACTATTTAATGTTATGTTTTCTAGTTTTTCTCTCTCTCTCACACACACACACACACACACACACACACACACACACACACACACACCCAGGCAAACCATTTGGAGCAGGAACCAGATTCCCCACTGCAAATCCCTGGCACTTTCAAATTGAACAATTGCTGTTCTGATTTTCTACAGCCAAGCCGGGCTTGTGGGGCCAACCCTGGATGGCCTTGACCTACAGCGAGCTGCTCACTCACGTTCATTTATGAATCATGCCAGCGGGAGGCTGCAGTGTGGGAGGGAGCCCCACTGGCCAGGGGACACAGCTTACAGGAGAGCAAGGTAACGCTGGGCTTTCCCTGGAGAGAGATGTTTGCTCACAGGCAGTTTACTTGCGGGAGGCAACGCCTGGGAAGCGCCTCACTCCCTTGGAGAGGTGCCTGAAGAGAGCAGGCACTTGCCCAGCCATCTCCCGATTCCGGAATCAGAATCCCCCAAGGTTCCCTCACGGAGTTCCAGGGCCTCACCGGATTTCTGTGGCTTTGGATCCCCCTGCCAATGTGCTCTTGAAAAAACGCTTGCTTGCCAGGCGGGGAGGCAAGAACAGGTACCACTCAGAATCTAAGAACACTGGTGCTCCACAACACAGGCAACCCAGAAATAGGAGGTGGTTCTCTGGTTTTGTCATTTAAAGAAGGGATCTCAGGCCTCCCTGGTGGTGCAGGGGGTTAAGTCTCAGCAATATGAAGCTATCCCCAGCCACTGCAGCACAAGTTCGATCCCTGGCCAGGAAGCTTCCCACAGGACGCAGCAGACCTCTCCTGTCTCGCCCGCTGCTCCCCTCAGCAGTGTATTTCAGTACATCTGCCTGTTCTGCTCCCCACTCTGTCTCTGGCGAATCCACTATCCTCTCACCACCCCATACCTCAGGCTTACATCCCAGCTCTTGTATGCATAAATAAATAAATCTTTAAAAAAATAATAAAGAAGGGGTCTCCACGCTGGGGCAACGGTCTTCCTCTTGAGGATTTGGGGCGAAATGCCTTGTGCTATGCCGGCAAGATGGCAATATTGCTGGCGAACTGATCTGGATCTGGGTTTATTTCTGCTACTGACGGTCTTTGCAACCTTGGGGAAAGCTGCAAAGCCTGTCTGGGCCTCAGTTTCCCTGTCGGTAAAGTAAGAGAGCTGCGTTTTGGATGGCTAAGTCACAGCCATCTTGACTCTCAGGAAGTGCTGTACCCTGGGAGTCTGGTTTCTCTTATTCTTGATTCAGGGCAAACCAAACCACACTGGCCACACCTCGCAGGACTAAGCCTGGGTGATTCTACATGCAGGAGATATTTTCTGGAAGTCACGGTGCAACATGTCGGTATGCCTAGATTGGCCCTTCTCTCTGCACCCTAGCATTTTAGTGTGGCCTCTCTGGAATGTTTCCTAAGCTCTCTCTGGTTCTCCACCTCTGTGCCCTGTGGTGTTCCCCCACCCCCCGGCCCTCCCCCAGACCTGGTTGTAGGTGCAGTTCTTCTTCTTGCATTTGCTGCACTGGAAGAGGTCAGTGGTGGTGCCGCCCGTTTTGGCCATCTGGTGCTCACGGATGGCCTCCTGGGTCATGGCGTTCCTCAGCTCCCTCAGCTCGTCACTAGCCATTTCCTGGAGAGAAACGAGTGTGTCCTTCAGAGCCAGGGAGCCCCAGGGGTCCTGACCCACACCTGGTTTCTAGAAAGTCTGAACAGAGGAGGGGAACATGCTGGGTTGAGTGCAAGAATCAATCCAGGAGAGGGGCCCGGACTCCTGGCCCTGCCCCAGGTGGGAAAAGACCACACCCTGAGTCCTCATTCCACCTTTGGGTGAAAGGTCAAACATAAGGGCTGGGACTAGGCCAAAGGCAGTGGGGTGTACACAGAGCGCTGAAGGCAAACAGTTTCCACCCCACGATCAATACTCCTGTGTACATTTCCTCGGGCTTGGTGCTCACCCCACCTGCCAGGACCTTGGGTACCTGCCCAAACCTTCCTGCTTGAGCTGACATGGCCCCTGACCACCTGATCCGGATGCCCTTATCCTTCCTGTCTGGGCTTGACCCAATGGCTGCTGGAGCTGTGACCCCGCCCCGGGGGAACCTCAGTGTCAACTGTCCATGACTTGTCAACTGTCCATGACTTGCTGCTCCTCTCACCAAGCAGGACCTGAAGCTTGATGATTCAAATGACGAACTGCTCCCCTTTTTCTGTGAGACAAAACAGTCTCCTGTCTCCCGTCAGCTCACTGCAGACACACGTGATCTAGGTCGTTCCCTTCCCTCTCCATCTCCCTGGCCATTCACCTCCCCTTAAGCCTCTGCCAGAGGGGAGCAGAGAGGGGGACACTCAAACCAGAGAGAGCCCTACTGAGGGCTGCTTTTGGGGAAAGGGAAGATGGCTGAAGCTAATGTTAACTGAGGATTTGATCCTGGCTAAACATTTTCACTATTGCTGTATCTGCCTGGACTCCTTGCAGAACAGAAGCCCAGATGACAGGAAGCCCAGATGACCTGAATGCGCCCACTACCCCATTAGAGCCCCTTGAGTTTCTTGATAAAAGGCAGTTCCCATGAATCCAAAACGCTACAGGTAAGCCCAGGAAAATGCATTTTACTAGTGCCCCAAGTTATTCTGGTGCACACTAATGTTTAAATCCTACTGTGTTAAATTCAAGCACTGCCGAGCATATGCCAGGGGTATACAGAACATCAGTCAACTCATGGCCACATAAACAAAAAGCAGCTGACTTTAACAGGGAGGAATATTCCTGCATATATGCATTCATTTTCATTCATTCCTCCATCTACTCCTTCAAAATCTATTGGATACCAAGTTTGTTGAATACTTTTACCTGTTTTGGTGCTCACAAACCAGCTTTGGCAACAAGGGTGCCAAATTTGCAGCAATTACCAATTTGCATGGTGGACATACTCCTGCCATGGGCAATTTCAGGCTACTAAAGTGACATAACTGGATGCAGAGTTGAGAACAGCTAAACAGAACCATCTCTCTTGAGCTGGCAGGAGCTCACTCTAGCACATACTCAGGTTTGCAGCTCTGTCCCCAGGTAATGTTAACCTGATAGTGAAGCCAAACATTTACACCAGGTTGCAAGATAGGGTGTGCAGCAAAGGTAGAAGGTGCAGGGGAAGCCAAGAGGACACTGGCTGGCTGCCCAGGGGCATGAGGGGGTCACTAACAAGGCAGTGGACACCTTAACCAGTCTTGAAAGATCAGGAGTCCCCAAGGGGGATGGCACATTCTAGACAAAAGATTAGGGGGATAAGAATAATATGCTTGGGGGCAGGATATTTGGGATGGGTTCAAGGTGAGGCATGGCTGGGGAAGAGTGTGGAAAGAGGAGCTTGTGCACCAGCTAAGAAACAGGCATCAACCTGTCCACTCAGCCACCAGTCCATTCACCCACCTCTGCCCTGTCTCATTAAAAAAGAGGCAGCAGGGGCGCCCCTGGTGGCCGAGGGGTTAAGTCTCAGCGCTATCATTGCAGCAGCCACTATAGCACTAGTTTGAGCCCCTGGCCAGGGAGCTGACCCACATGGCGCAGCAGGCCTCTCCTATCTTGCCTGCTGCTCCCCTCAGCAGTGTATTTCAGTGGATCTGCCTGTTCTGCTCCCCATTCTGTCTATGGAGAATCCTCTCATCTCCCACAACTCTGGCCTATACCCCAGTTCTTGTATGCATAAATAAAAATAAATCTTAAAAAATTGAACATTTAGAATATAAGACCAAATTAGTAGTTACTGGAAGGGAAGAAGGGTGAACAAATTAGGTAGAGGGAGTCATCTGTATGGTAACAGACAGAATTAGACTTTTATTTTTTTTAAGATTTATTTATTTATGCATATAAGAGCTGGGGTGCAGGCCAGAGGTGTGGGGATGAGGAGATTGACCAGAGACAGAATGGGGAGCAGAACAGGCAGATCGACTGAAATACACTACTGAGTGGCTGTGGATAGCTTCAGAGTGCTGAGACTTAACCCCTTGTGCCACCAGGGAGGTCCCAGAATTAGACTTTTAGTGATGAATATTTATACAGCTGTTGATTTATAATGATGCACGTCTGAAACTTACATGTTATCATGAGCATCACTTCAATTTAAAAAATTATGTAACATACATGACATACACACCATACCCAATAACAACATACACGACACTAAATACACCCACCCACCACACTCATACCACAAGCAAACAGAGGGAGATGACTATCAACGGTTTCAGGGAGTTCCTAGACTCTCAGAGGCACACTAAGTTTTCAGGACCCCAGTACATTTGCACTTCCCTTCTTGGGGCCACTTCAATTCAGTAACATGTTAGTAATGCTATGTCCAGGTGTTGGCAGGGAATCCCTCCTTAGCTCTGGCAATAAAGAGCATCATATCTGGATGAACACTCTCATCTGTCGTGTGTAGTTGTGTGTGGCATTAGTTTTCTCATTTAGAAAATGAGGTTATTACCCCTTCCATAGCCTTGCACAGAGGGTTACATGAAATGGTCAGTGACTGAGCCGATATGTTAATTCTGCAGAATGCTTTCCATCTATTCACTGCCCAAACATTTCACACAGTCAATCCTTTATGAGAGCTATCCTCCTTTCCATTTTACATATGAGCGAGCTGAAGCACAGAGAGGTTTAGTAGTTTGTTGAAGATCACACAGCAGAGGTGGAGGCAGTTTGGGATGGCCCCCAAGCTTCCAACTATCCACCGTACTTTCTCAAACAGGCTCTTCCCTTTTCCTTCCCTATGGACCCCTTCAAGCTGGATCATTCGCTCCCTCCTGTTAAGTCCTCATGGGGTTTTATCACAGCAGTTAACCACTGCTGTATTATAAATACATATATTCCTCGACTTATAATGGAGTTAACATCCCACAAACACATTGAAAAATAGTAAGGGTAAACTGATTTAACAAACCTTACCTACCAAACACCACAGCTTAGTCTCAGAACACTTGCTTTAGCCTATAGTTGGGCAAAATCACTTAACATAAGCCTGTTTTATAATAGTGTTGAGCATTTGAGCTGGGCATTGTGAGACATGATAAGATACAAAAACATAAAACAAAATGGCCCCAAAAATGCTGCAGCACAGCACACTGCAGAGAAGGGGTGGGCCCCTTGTAGTCACGTGACTGACCCGGCTATGGCTCGCCGTGCTGCCCGGCATCCAGAGAGAATCGTACCGTTACGTTACTAGCCCAGGGAAAGATCAACATTCAAATGGTTTCTACCGCGTTTATACTGCTTTGCACCATCACGGCGTCAAAAACATCCTAAGTCAAACCATCATCCATCAGGGAACAGCTGTATTTTTAAATGTCTCTCTCCCACCTTGGACTGCGCTCCATGGAGACAAGGACCCCTTTGGTGGCTTGGGCCCAGGGCTGAGTAACGGGATATAAGAACCAACAAGGCAGAAGAGTGGGACAGCAAAACTGCGAAGAGCAGGTGCTCTGGGGCCAGGCAGCTGGCCCTCTGGCTTCAGCAATTCCTAGCTGTGTGCGTGGGCAATGAGCTAACTTCCCTGGGCCTCCACATCCTCATCTGTACAATGGGGATAATAGACATTGCTACCTCAGTTAGTAAAGGTAAAACTGGACACATATGGGAGTGGGTCACCTTTGTGGCCTCTGACTCCCCAAGCTGGGGTCTCACTTAGCATTAGGGGCAAAAATATCACCGAGCTCTTCGCACAGTGCTCCACGTAAATTAGCTGTGCTCATGATCCCAATGGTCCAGAAGCCCCGAAAGATGGGGAGTCTGAGATGGCCTGTTCTGGAAAAGCCCCCCGACTCACCCCCACCGAGGCACAAGGCACTGGCACTCAGACTTGGGCAAAGCTGCAGGGGCCTCCCTCAACCCACCCCTTGTGGAAGACCCACCCACTCACCTCTGCGGTCATCTTGGCAATGAGCCCAGCGGAGATGGCACCACTGAGCACATTCCGTCGCAGGCTGGGATTCCTGGGGTCCTTGAGGTTGCTTATCCGACTCCGCACACGGTTCCGATACTTCATGTCCGTGCTCTTGAGCTCCTGGTATATATGTGACATGGTCAAGGGCCAGGGAGCTGCTGACAGATGGGGAGCCTTGCCCTGAAGCCTGAGGAACTCCAAAGCCATCTCTCCCTCTTCATGGACACATGTGGGGGTGGATCACCTCTGTGGCCTTTGATTCCCCAAGTTGGGGTCTTGCTTGGCATTAGGGGCAACGATATCAGGGACAGGAATCAGCCTCCCGGGTGAGACAGACAAGCACTGTGGTGTCAGGGAGCCAGGCGCAGAAGCCTGGGTTAGCCTGAGCCTTTTATGTGAGCCTCAGTTTCCTAATTTATATAGCACAGGACCCTTATGAGGTTCAGTGAAGAAGCCTTAGGGTACACTTGCATGTTGTCTGGAACATATCAAGTGCTCCACAGTCAGGGGCTGCTAAGATGATGACAGAGGTGACGATGACCTCTAGTTTGGGGGGGCAGGCGTCAGGAAAACAGAAGACGGGAAGCCACATGTTTAAGGTTCTACGAAATATCGCGATAAAGAAATGGTTGAGGTGTGTTTGATCCGGTGCTCCTCACCTAGCAGGTCAGGAACCACCCCTCGCCGGCCCTTTGTGTCAGCACACCTATTCCATCCTATGGAAACTGCTTTGGGAATGGCTGGTCAGTTACTTCTCTCATTAATAGATGAGGAAATTGAGGCTTAGGAAGGGTGCAGCCCTTGCTCAAGGTCAGGAGCAAGTTCCTGGCAGAGACAGGGCTGGAAGCCAGGCCCCTCTCCTGGCAGTAATGCTCTCTCCCCTCATGCACCAGGAAGTCACCCCTAGGCACCACCAGACCACCGTGAGTTCTCTGTCCAGACACTGCCTCCCAGGAGGGCCTCCAGCACCCCCAGGCAGGCTTCCCAGCCCCCCACTCCCACCTCCTTTCTCCAGTCTCTGGAGGAGCTCAGGGAACACAGCCATGTTTTCTTGGTCTCCTAAGCCAAGCAGAGTCAGGAAGATGAAGCCTTTGCTGGGAAAAACCATATACAAGCAAGAGGCTGCAGGGAATGGGGAGAAGTGGAAACAGCTGACTTGCTAGAAGTGGTGGGAGGGAAGGTGGTATTATTTATTTATTGCTTCTGTCATTGTTTGAATGCTGTCGTACAATAAAAATGTGGAAAAGAAGAATATGCCAAAATGCATTTGAAAGTCAAAAAATTATTGAAAAATCTGTTTTTGGCAAAGGGTCAAATAAAATCCAACTTAAAAACTAACCACTGAAAGCTGACCACAGAACTGAGGCCCCAGAGCAGGAGGGAGCGGGCGAGGACAGAGTGGACAGGGAGCAAACTGGACCACAGGGAGGACTATGGGTCCTTGGTGGTGGGTGCACTAAGGTGGCTGCACCTGGCGGGGGGGAGTCCTGCACTTCCCAAATGCTAAGAAGGAAGTAAACCGGAGGTACCTCAATAAAAAATGTAAACAAACGGAATCTGGGCCGGCAGCCCTGGAGGTGCGTATCTGCTGGAAGTGCGGGGCTTTCATCCGCCTCCCCTGCCTGCCTCCACTTCCTGAGGTCACGGGGAGAATGAGGTGGAGGTGGGGGGGCGGTGGGGGGGGTCATCGACCTCTCAGAGTAGCACATGCGAGCCCCACAGCTGCTAGGTTAACCCAGGGTCCCTCTAAAAAGGACAGATCTTTTTTAGGGCACAGAGCATTGAAGCCGCCGAATTTATCTCCCCCTGAGCTCCCACCGGAACCAAGAGCTAAAAGACCGGTGATGTGGCCTTGATTTCCTCTTCTTCAGAAGAGGAACATTCAGTGGAGGAAAGGAGGAGGAGGAAAGGCCGGGACCGTGTTCTGGATCATCCTCCTTTGTTTCCAACTAAGCTTGAAGGAGGAAGGGCTGGGCAGAGAAAACAAAGACGCAGCTCCCAACACTTGGAATACCTTGTGCTCCGTGTTCCTGGACTAACTGGGAACTGAACATGTACTCGGTGAGGTGCTGGGTAGCTCAAGACCTGCTGCTGAATAATTAAATGACAGTGGAGGGAAACTGCAGGGAATGTGTGGGAGGCCACTAGGGTGGCCTCCGCTGGAGAAGGCGGCAGGCAAGTTTGCCTTCTGCAAGCAGGGCCTCTGCCCCTCCCAACAGTCCAGCTGAGCTTCCTAGATAGAGCCCAGCAGGCCAGAAAAGGGCAGTCGCACTGCAGGGCAATGCTCAGACTCCCTCCCCTCTGGGAGTTCTGTCCCCCCTCCCTCAGCATCTCTTTGACATGCAAAGCTTTGTCTCCAGTAAAAGAAATTCCATGTATTCACTCAGTGGGGCAGTGGGGAAGGACATCCCCCGCCTAAAACAAAAACCTTTTGTTGTGAGGGGCCCAGATGATACAGGTGGCCTCTCTGCCTGCAGAAGGTCCCTCTCAGCTACTGGGAGGAAGGGGCATGTGAAATCCGAGCTGAAGACATGGAATCCAAAGGCCTAGGATTTCAGCTCAGCTCTGACACCCAATAATTCCTGAGCCTCAGTTTCCTCATCTATAGAATGGAAACAACAGTTCTTGCCTCACAGAGTTGTGAGTTCACAGAGGTAGGAAGAGTCAATTGCTCATCACAGCTCCCGATACACCCAACAGGCAGTCACAGAAGCTGTTATCAGAGGGTGGAACGGGGTGGAAAACTGCGCCCTAGAACTGCTGTCCTCTCTACTGTCTGATGGCACAGCCCTGGCACATTTGACACTACCTGTCTGGCACCGCAGTAGAGGCTTCAGATTCTAGAGTCACTCTTTCTGGGTTCAAATCCCAACTCCGCCGCTATTACTAGCGGTAGGAACTTACAAGTAACCAAACTGGGCCTGAGAACAGACTTATGGGGGAACCTACTGGGGCTTGGACTCAGTATCGAATCAAGTGCTGTTCATAAAAAGCTTAGTGAGAGGCAGCAGGTCCAAGACAATCCATGTTAAACACACTCAAGAAACCTGGTCGGGGCAGTGCAGGGGCTCTCCCAGGAGTCCTGCCAATTCCCCTTCACTGTCCTGGGTTCCCTGCTTTAGGGAGACCTGCTGCTGCAGGGCACCCCGACCACAGCCCCAGCACAGCCAAGGATATGATCTTCAATTTCCGATGCCATCTTGTCACAGTTGACTCCATAGTCTTTGTAATCATCTGAAAGATTTGGAAAACACAGGTATTAGTCGGACAGCTGCTGGACAGGGGCGCTCCCTGGACAGGTAAGACTCCCACGACTGAGAAAGAGGCATCCCGGACTGGGGAGCCCTCCCGTCCCCCAGCCCTGGCCCGACCCGCTCACCGTCAGCTTTCAGGGCCGCTGAGAGCATCTCCACACACTTGTCCCGAACAGAGTCCCCCGTGAGATAGCAGGGTGCCAGGAGACAGACGGAGGGGGCAAAGGTGGGGGTCAAGGGGCTGCTGGGTGTTTTGGGGGTCTCTGCTTTTGCTTTGCTGCTATTTGATCTGAGGGTGACAATCAGGAAGACATTTGATGTTAAGCGAGCAACACATTTTGTGAGCATGTTTTTAGGGATCATTCCTTTTAATCCTCGTGACATCCCTACAAGATTGGTACTGCCCTTCTCCCTTTGATAGCTGGATTTTAAAGTGAATTTTAGAGATAGATGCATTTAAAACAAGGTGACACTGGAAACCAGCAGAACCACACTTGAAGCCCAGGGAGCTGGATTAAGGTCCCTGTGGTCTCAGTGCCCTACTGGTTACAGACCAGTGTGCCAATTCCAACCGCCACCCTGCAGTCCATGATGCCCCCTACCAGCTGATCTCCATGTATGCTCACGGAATCAACATTCACTCTTTCCATATTTATTAGGCACCTATTCTCCAGATACTGTGCTAAAAACAAGGGATAATGCAGAGAAGTCAGAAAAGTTTCCTCCTCCAGAAGTTTCCAGTCTAGTGAAGTGAGTTTACTGCCATTAAAAAGGGCTGGCTTTCACCATGTGCCAGGCACTAAGGGAGAATTTTTTTTTTTGTTTTTGCATACAAGAACTGGAATATAGGCCAGAACAGCAGGGGGGTGAGAGGATTCACTAGAGACAGAGTGGGGAGCAGAACAGATGGATCTACTGAAATCCACTGCTGAGGGGAGCAGTGCGCGAGACAGGAGAGGTCTGCTGCGCCATGTGGGTCAGCTCCCTGGAGAGGAATCAAACTCAGGCCATGGCAATGATAGCCTAAGACCTAACCCCCTAGGCTGTCAGGGAGGCCTCTGGGAGAATTTTCTAATTTAGTCCTCCCATCAATCCTAGGAGCTACACAGCCGGCACCCCCATTACAGATGAGGAAACGGGGGATCTGCCTAAGGGTTCACCACTAAGACCAGGACCCAGGTCTGCCTGACCCTAACACCTATGCCCCAAAGTCCTATGATATACTGCCTCAGAATGATCCCATTCAGTTTGGGCTGAAAAAAACACAAATAAACGTGCACATAGGCCAGACGTTTAGAAAGGTGGCCACGTATCTTAGCTCTGGTTGCCAGGACGGAACACCATAGACTGAATCAAAGAACACAGTTCTAGAGACTGGGAAGTCCAAGGTCAAGGTGCTGTTGGGTTCCATGTCTGGGGGGAGCTCTCTCCCGGATTCCAGTTACCCTCTTGTCCCGTGTGGCAGAGCGAGAGGGAGCCAGTTCTCAGGTGTCTGCAATCCTGAGAATGAGAGTCTCCACCTATGACCTTACTAACCTTAACCACCCAGGAAGGCTCTATTTCCAAATACAGTCCCTTGGAGTTGGGGCATCAACATACGAATTTGGGGTTACAACATTCAGACTCTAATACCATGTTAATGGAAATTAACTCTTCTGAGACGGGGCTGAGGAGGTTTTCATTTTCTTCGATGTATATGGATTTTCTAAATCTTCTGTGAAGACTCTATCTACTTTTGTAACGAGAACATTTTTTTTCTCTTAACAGTTGACAATTACGAGCAGTCATTCTGTGCTGATGCTCAGACCGATTTCCTGTCTCCCTGTTTTCCATGTGCTTACAGCAAAAAGCAGAAGCTACCAAGTGTCCCCTGATGGATGGATAGATAAATAAAATCCGATATACACATACAATGGAATATTAATCAACCATGAAAAGATGCAATTTTGAAATCTGTTACATGGATGAACTTCGCAGACATTATAACTGAAATAAGTGAGGTACGCTGCTATGAGGTACCGTGAGTCATGTCCACAGAGACAGAACGGGGAGGGGGTGCCCGAGGCTGGGGGAAGGAGGGAACAGGGAGTTAGTGTTTAATGGGTATGGAGTATTTGTTTGGGATGATGAAAAAGTTCTGGAGATCAATGGTGGAAGCTGTAATACAACGTTCTTAACACCATTGAACTGTACACTCAAAAAGTTTAAAATGGGTCAATTTTGTGTTAAGTCTATCTTGCCACAAGAAAAAAAATCTGTACAGTAAGTTCAATGAATGAGAAGAGCCAGAATAAGTGAAAGAGATAATGGTAACAATCTGTTTTCCATACTTGGTAAATCTTAATTCATTTGAAATGATAAAAATTTTTATTTTCATGTTGAAATTTAAAAAGGTTAAAATGGCAACTTTTGTTATGGGTGAGAAGCAGCCTCCGGCATCCAGCGGTGGCCTGTGCCAATTGGCGCCACAATGCCAGACCTGACCTGGTGAAACTGGAAAGGTCCCAGAAGCCAGGCCACCATGCAATTCAGTCCAAGAAATTCGGGGGTGAAGAGCAGGAGAGGCCAGGGCAATGCATTCTCAGCAGAAATGTGTGGGTGCAAGAAAGATCTTGGTTTGCATGGACAAGGCAGAGGGGCTAGGGGCCACTGCAGCCTGGGTGAGGGTGAGGGAGCTGGGGAGGAAGGATCTGGGGCTTTAAGGATAGGATGACAAAAGCCCCCTTCACTGCCTGTTTGTGATTTGCTCCTCCCTGGGAGTCACAAGTTATGGCCCCATTTTACAAACAAGAAGATGCAGTGAGAGTTGCGCAACTTCCTCCCTTTCATAGCTCTTTCTGTATGCTCCTGGGGTGAGGACCAGCCAGTTAAAACGTTCCACCTTCATCTCTTGGCTCCTCCCCGTTGTCTCTTTCAGTGACCCAGGGGGTCTGCCAGTGAGCCCTCAGGCCCGCTAGGAAAAGGTGACTCATCAAGGTTGAATAAATCAGGGTCCTCCCACCCCACTCCAGGGTTTTACCACATTGAGCCATGGTGGAAGGACCCAAAAGGCTGCGACGCCTCCTAACTCCAGGGGGCGCTATGTACAGTGGGACTGTATAGTGTGTGTCTGCACAAAAGAAGCTATAGATGTACTTTCTTTCAGGAAGAGGAGGATACTGCGTTCCTGACAAAGCTTTTCAGGCTCAAGGAGCTGTCTCTGAGTGAAGCTAACTGGGTAGCTCAGACTCCCCTTGGGTGACAAGAGAATCTCATTCAACATTCCCCTGGGCCTTCCTCACTGTCAACTTGATTCTCAACCCTTGCTGTTCGGTCTGACGTTGGATTCCATGTCATCACAGACACTTGTGCATTTTGTGTGTATGTGCCCTGAGATTCCTCGAAGGTGTCTCAATGCTACCACAAGGGTGGGGTGGGCTGGGGAGAAAGTTCTGCTCTTGAATTCCCAAAAATGTGTGTAAAGGACTTCCCTCCCTTTTATCTTTTATGCAGGCTGAACCTTACTCTTCTGGATCAGCTTGCCCTGAATCCTACTCAACCCTGCCTGACAACTGGCAGCCAGCAGCCTGGCAGCAGGGCAGGGGACTGGAAACTGAGGAGGAAACTGGCTCTGTCCTGGAGTCAGATTTCAGCAGGAGGGAAAAGGTAGGGAAACGGTATAGGTGAGAGAAGGCTGGGGAGAGTATGAACTCTAGAATCTTAGGCCTGCACAGCCACGGTAGCCCTGAAGCTGGACTCCTGGTACCTCTTGTCCCTCACAATCCATTTGCCACTCAGTAGCTGAGGGCCCTTTCAGAAATCACAGCTTATCCCGCCATTCCTGCTTCTGACCCGCCAATGGCTTTTGATTCTTTTCACCATAAAGTCAAACCCCTCACCCTGCCCACCTGCCAGGCCCTCCCCACCTGACCCTGTCTCCCCTTTCCCCTAATCTCTTACACCTCCCCCCACAGTTCACGGAACCCCTGCTGCATGCCCACCACGGCAGCACAGCGCCTTTGCACTGGCCCCTTTGCCTCAAAGGCGCTTCCTCCCCCAGGTTTCCCTCTCCCTGGTGCTTTCTCACCAGCCAGGCCTCAGCTCAAACGGCACATCCCAGCGAGGCTTTCCTGAGACCCAGCCCCAGGCAACAGTCCCTGCCGAGTCACTCTCTAGCATATGACCTGATTTCTTTTGTTCAGAGCACTGATCCAAGTCTATAATTAACCTGTTTGTTTACAAACATTGTCGCCTCCATCTCCAGAGCAGGTTGTGGAGCAGAGGGAGCCTGGCGGCTGCCTCACCACTCACTGCCTCCCAGCTCCTGCCACAGGCTCTGGGTGGGCCCGTGTTGAATCCTGTCGAATGAATGGGGTGAGCTGAGGGAGCTGACTGCAAAGAGAGGAAAGGTGTGTCCCGGGGGTCTAGGCAGAGCTGAATCTGGAGGGACAGGTCTTCTGTGGGAGCCAGCGGCCTCACTGCCTCGATTAGACCCTCTCTGTCTGAGGGTCTGCTGACTCCCAGGACTGGGCCAACTCTTGTCCTTCAGCTGCAAGGGGCTTGTGGCTGCCCCCTCCGACCTGTGCGCCTCAGCACCATCCTGGATACCGGGGACCCAGGGGGAGTGATGCAGGGGAGTCTGGAGCACACTGCTGGGAATTCTGCCCAACAGCAGCCATCATTTTGGAGTGCCTACGCCGAAGCGGTGTATTTTTATTAAGCACCTAGGCCAAAGTCCAGCCTCTAAGCCTGACACCACCACTGTAGATACAGGACTTCCTCGACCTTTAGGTGCCTCAATTTGATAGCCATAGTGCCCATCTTCTAGAGCTGTTGAGAAGATGAAAGCACCTCAGAACTCCAGAAACAACTATTATGCAATTTACACAGATTACCACATTAACTGCGGGTACTCTACTGAGAATTATGCATTTATCAAGCACTTACATGGGTTGGGAACTGTGTGAGCATTTCATTACCTCATCTGATCCCCACTGTGACCTTGATGGGACCCATAACTATCCAAGTAGCCAATGGCAGAGTCAGATCACAAACCTAGTTCTGCCCGCCTTCCAAATTCTTTTTGACACATCTCATTGTCTCTAAAAGGCGGTGAGTTTTCCAGAGTCCCCTTACCCGCGAGGATAGGCTGCTTGTTGCACTTCCTCTCCCCTTCCTGGTGCAGGGCACTCTCGGCCCCAGTGTCTCTTCCTGGCTAGGGTCTGGCTGGCTGGAGTTCGGTCTGGGTGGCTTTTCAGGCAGCCTCGCTCATTTCGCTTTCAATGCACATGACTGGGAAATGAGCCAAACTACAGAGAGGGGCATCGCCAACCAGGGTGGGGGTAGGGGGCTGGATTTATCACCAGCTTCCTTCTGCTCCTGGGGTGTGCCTGTGCCAGCGCCGGCACCAGCCTGGGGTCTGGCATCACTAAGTCCTTAGTAAACCCTCCCAACCCAGGTCCCAGCCCAGAACTTGCGGGCCCTGCTCGCTGCTCCTGCGCACCACCTAGAGGGTATGTCAGTTACTGCACCCCTGAGCAGCTGAAACTGCTCCTGGGAAAAAAAGTCAACCAATTCCCACACCTGGGTCCTAAGGGCCGTAAGTAACAAGCAACATTCTTCTCCATCAGTGATGCCCTTCCTGTGCGGTTTCCTGGTGCCCCAGGCACAGTTCCCAGAGCACCATGCCCATGCGCACTGCCACACCTTTGCACGTGCCGTTCTCTCTGCCTGGGATGCCCTCTCTTGGCTTGGCTACCAGCAAACTCCTATTCTACTATCTTTCAACTTTCAGCACAGAAACTCTCTCTTCATGAAGTCTCCCTAGACTTCTCAAGTCATACCGAGACACACTTCCTACATTCCCACCTACTGTCATCTCTGTTGCTGTCTGCCTCTACATTAGTTCTCAGGGATGAGGCCACTGTGGGGTAGATACCCCAACCAGGAAGCCCAAGCCCAGAGATCCTCTCCAGGTGCAGGCTCTTATTACTTCCCTCACTAGTTTCAGCTTGGCCTTGACAATGTTCCCAGAGATAGGGCAACAGTGACCAATCAGGCACCTCAGTAAAGGAGCAATGCCTCTGAATCAGGGGTCCCCTCAATTTTACTGTGTAGGCTCTAGAATTTGGAGGCAACATAATGTATGAGGTTTCTCCTTTGCCCTGCCTCGGGCCTCCTCCATTAAAGCAGAGCAAGGGGCACATGCTGAACAGGACTTCCGAGGGGAGAAGCCATCGTTCCTTTACCTTTCCATCGATGGCCTTCTTGGAGAGGAGGCAACCGAAGACTTGGAGTCCACAGAGTCCCTCCTGAAAGAAGAGAAAATGGAGATGAGACTCCCTGGTAGGCTGGTGTGAGCAGAGGTGGGGAGACAGCATTCTGGGCCAGCCCCGCTGGACAGAGGCTGACAGCTGCTGGGGCTGGTCACCCCTCCATCAATGAAGCACCACAGGAGAAGGAACCTAAACCTGCAGCTGTCACACGTGTTGTCACGTATTACTCATTGTAAATAACTAATTCTCAGCAGCTCTCTCCCTGCTCCCAGGCAGTCTTGGCTCCCGGAGTCCAGAGACACTGAGATTTCTGGACTCGCCTATCCCCATGAGGGGCTGGACAGGATCAGCCTCAGCCTCTCCTGCTGGGGAGAGGAGGAGGAGGAGAGAAGCAGCACAGGAGCCTTGGAACCACGGAAGCTGCATTAAAGTGGCAAGTGAAAAAGCTGGGTACAAAATTAGCTATATCCATGCCTAAAGCATGCAAGAAAACCACTGCCTCAGAGGGGAAAAGATCAAAATGAACTCATGCCAGTGCTCAGGAATACACCAACATGGATCTGCTAGGGAGACAGATGGAACTGTCTCAAAGTGGATTTCCTCCCCATCTTCCAAAATGCATGTAGCGACCGTCTTTTTATATGTATGTCTCCTTTTACTGGTTTTTCTAAATGAATCTGTAAATTGTAATCCCCACTCTCCATCTCTCTTACCGAGCTCTCCTCAGGGCTCCAGGGAACATGTCCCCTCCAGCATCTAGATGGCTGTATACGGTCTGGTCACTCCCTTGTAAACTCAGGAGCAGAGCGGCGGTTTTGGTCACCGTGCTGGGCGCGGAGTACGCTGAGCCCTTACCCCTTTGGGTGCTCACTCTCCCGGTGCCTAGGGCCCAAGGACTTCCTTCTGCAAGCTCCCCTGGGCCTCCACCCCAGGGGTTCTCTGCCAGCAGCTACTGGGCTACAAGCGCTGGGGCCTTAAAGACCCAAGGCAGCCCTCAACCGGACGCGTGGGAATAGGCGGGTAACAGCCTGGCTTCGTCAGTCTCAAGTGAACCAACCTGAGGTGTGGCCTCTACTGTGGCCCAGAGTTTCCCAATAGGGCTTCTCCCGCCTCCCACCCCCGCCCAGGTGTAACCTGTTCACTCACATACCCCATGCTGCTCCCTTCCTTCCCTGCCCTGGCTCATTTCTCCATCCTCTATCTGCATTTCCCAACATGCCTCTGAAATAAACCCCCTTGCATTTGATCCATGTCTTAGGGTCTGCTTCTGGAAACCCAGTCTTATATTCACTGCCTTCCCAAGCAAACATGTAGAATGGTGCCTGGCACACAGCACATGCTCTACACATATTTGTTGGCGAATGCGAGGAAGAAAGTTTAACGCCACAGAAAGAGAAAAACCGAAAAAATGGGAAAGGAACCTCTCCAGAGGTAACAACTTTTTTTTTTATATTTATTTTAATTTTTGCATAGAAGAACTGGGGTACAGGCCGGAGGGGAGGGCAGGGTGAGAGGATTCACCAGAGACAGAGTGGGAAGCAGAACAGGTGGATCTACTGAAAACCACTGCTGAGGGCAGCAGCGGGCAAGGCAGCGGGCATATGCTGCACCATATGTGGGTCAGCTCCCTGGCTGGGGATTGAACTCAGACCATGGTGGTGACAGCGCTGAGACTTAACCCCTAGGCCACCAGAGGTAACAGTGATGCTGTTAAGAGGACTCTTAAGCTTAATGCCACTCTTAAAGCACTGTTATTTTCCCTGACTTCAAAGGCAATGCAGGATCATTGTGGAAAAGCCCTCAATCCCACAGACTGAAACTTTTTCCTGTATAACAGAGAATGTGAAGCTCCTCTTCAATGGAATCACCAGTATATTTTTTAAAGTAGTTTTGTTTTTTCATTTCAAAATTAGAAAAAGTTTCAGATTAAAAAGTTAGAGAAATTTGTAAAAAGAAGAAGAAACAAACCCTGTCAACCTTATCACACAGGAAAAATCACTATCCTGGTGACTGCCATCTCAGAGTATGTCTTTATCTTTTTCTAATGTGTGTATATAAAATCACTCATGTGATTTCAGTATCATATGTCTGTGATATCGTATGAAGCTTCTCTCATTACGTGGTGAACATTTTCCCATGTCATTAAATACTCTTTCATGGGAAGGGCCCCTCGAGGGGGGTCCTATTGGCATTTTGAACATCTTAAATGGTTCTTCATTTTTGCTTATAAAAATAACAAAGGAGGGGCCTCCCCGGTGGCGCAGCGGTTAAGCGCTGCGCTGTGGAGCTGTTGGCAGCAGCAACGCGAGTTCGACGCCCGGCTGGGGAGAATCCCACATGGCGCGGCAGACCTCTCCTGCCTTGCCCGCTGCTCCCCTCAGCAGTGTATTTCTGATCTGCCTGTTCTGCTACCCGCTCTGTCTCTGGTGAACCCTCTCGCCGCCCCATGCCTCTGGCCTGTACCCCAACTTGTATGTATAAATAAAAAATAAATCTTTAAAAAAAAATAACAAAGGAGGCCACTGATGCTGCAGAGCAGAGTCACCACAACCAAAAATGGGAGCAGAAAGGTGGGGCTGTGGCTCCTTCCTGGCAGATAGGCGCTGCCCTTACGCGGGCTTCCTAAGGTGTTTTCTGCAGAACACCTGCTTTATAGGACTATACAGTAATCTAAGAGAGGTTCAGAGGGAAAAATGTTTCGGGAAAGCCAGCTGGAAAAAGTTACATATAGAACATCATCTTTATGCTTTTATCTAATTAATTTCTTAACTGAATTCCTCTTGGTGAACATTGGGTCAAAAATATGTGCGATAAAAATATTGATGTCACAGAAGGTATTATCCATGTTACTGTACGGTCCCCTGATCGGGATGAACACACTCCCACCCTCCCAAGAAATTAAGGGCTCTGTCTACCCACCTAGGGAATAAGTAGCTTACCTATCTATACATCCATGGAAACTCATGCACTTTGGGGAACCCTGGCTGAGACAGGGAGGGGGATGGGCACAGAGCTCAGATGAACAACTCTTGTATTTTTCTCAGCCGAGGCCTGGTGGTCTGACAAAGATTCATATTCCATTCTCACATAATGGCTGTGTGAGCTTAGGAAAGTCCCTGCCTCTCCCCTGCCCCCAATCTTCAGCTTCTTCATCACTCAATGTGAATGTGAATGCTGGGTAAAGAGCTAACTAAACAGGGCCTCCCTGGTGGTGCAGGGGTTAAAGCGCTATCAAGCTATCACCATCCTCTGCAGCATGAGTTCGATCCTGGCCAGGGAGCTTCCCACATGGCACTTCAGACCTCTCCTGCCTTGCCTGCTGCTCCCCTCAGCAGTGTATTTCAGTAGATCCGCCTGTTCTGCTCCCCACTCTGTCTCTGGTATCTCCCTTCACCCCTGCACCTCTGGCCTACACTCCAGTTCTTGTATGCATAAATAAATTTTAAAATAAATCCCTTTTTTTTTTTAAAGAGCTAACAAAATGCTTTTCATCCCCCCATGGACCCATGTATTCCTAGCCACACTCCCCAGCACCTGGACAAAGGTGGAATGCACCAGCTGAGTTCCAAGCAACACTGCTTACAGTGCAAGGGGGCCAGGACTGGCGAGACAAGTCTGCCGTCTGCATGGACAGGGCAATGAATGAGCTATGAAGACTTAGTGGGAAACTCAGCTCTGGGGCTGCTCTGCGTGTGGTGACTCTTGTGGCCGGCGGAGCCCTGGCTGGGGTCCTGGGCGCTGTCGGTGTGATGGTTAGGAGCCCTGGGACGCAGGCTTCTAAGTAGGGGATGCCACCCAATGAGGTCTCATTTTCCTGCACCTGGCTTGGCAGCTAGGTGAGCCAGAGAAAGCTCTGGATGCTGTGTGGTCTCCTGTGAGGTCTTGCTAATGAGAAATGTCGGGCTGCCCCGCTGCCTCACCATTTCCTGTGCCTGCCTCCTTCTAGGTGAAGCCAGTGCCAGGGGACGGAGCAGGGGCGGGGAGGGCCCCTAGTGGGGTCCCGTGAGTCCTGTGTGGTGGAGCCAACGAAGACCCCACTGCAGGACATGCTACTAACAATAGCCACCTCTCCAGGCTGTGAGAATTAAATGACGTTTTCTCAACAGCAGCTGGCTGGCGGAGGATTTGAAGCCTGCAACCCCTCCTTTCCACCACCTCCCCACCAAATACCTCTCTTTGGGCTCGTCCCCTCGCTTTTTTGTTGGTGGGGAAAGGCCTGCTTCTGGCTTCCAATCTGAACTGTCCAGTCCTTTTTCCTTCTTCTTTGCTTTTTCTCTTTCCTCTCCTTTTTCTCCTTTGGGGGTTCCAGGGGAGTCTGAAAACGAAAGGATAATATTGTTCCTCTGTGACTTTGGGGAGGAAGGGGCAAAGGGCAAGAACAGGGACACACCCCTGACACACACATGCACACACACAGCTATGCACAGAGGTGTATACAATATGCATGTGTGTGTGCAAATTCATGTGCACTGACGGGGAGAGACTTCTGCGCACACACCCCCAGGCACATAGTCATACAAATGTGTACATACAGACATGAGCTACGTACACAAACACACAAGCACAAAGAACTGCATACATAGGCCCATGTACACACAAACTCGCACAGCTACAAATCTCGCACCTGTGTCCACAATTACTGGCACTCCCCACCAGCGGCCATTTCTCACTTATTAAGTCAGTCAACAAACATACAAGGTCCCCGCCCAGGTGCTGGGAGAAAAACATGGCCCAAGTTAACCCTCTCTCCACTCACCCAGCAGCCGCTTCCAGTTTTTGATGAGAACTTTGGCCAAGGACACCACATCCTTATCTGAGCAGTGCTTCCGGACCCCATTAACGGCGACCCCAATCCTGGTTGTCTGCAAAGCGAAAGGGTTAGAGGCTGGTCTGGGAGCACAGGAAGCTGCCCTCAGCCAGCCCCAGCCCCAGCCCCAGCCCCAGCCCCAACCTCTCCGGAGCCCAGCCTGGCCCAGGCTGAAGCCCTGACCCTCTGCAACTAGTGAGGTCCAGAGCCCAGTGCCAGCCCCGCTGGATGGACAACTGCACTTTGGTGGAGAGATGAGGTGGTGGGTCTGGCTCATGCTCAGGACCCTCCCCATTGTTTGCCCCCAGGGGTCTTTGACTCAAGGGTCAGCTTAAGTTTCAGAGCTCTGGCTACTGAGTTAGGGTCTGAGCTCATTTTTCAGAGTTTCTGGTCATGATTGGGGCTATATAGGCAACCCAGGGATGACAGAAAAACGGGGGACTTTCTGCTGTCACTGGTCTCTTAGACCCTACAGGACCAGGGCTTTAGGAATAGGGGCATCCAAGGAAAGCAAGGCAAGCTTTGTGCCAGGCCCAGGGGGCCCCCAGAGCTTGGAAGGCACCCCTGGCCCCATCCAGCTGCCTTAGGGCCCACACCCAAGCCCTTCCCATCAGAAATTCCTACCCCACCCCATGCTTTCATGCCCCCCCAACACTGAGCCTGGGCTCCCCACCCCCGCTCCACCTGGAGTAGCTGGATGGACATCTGACAGCTGTTCAGCTTCTTCAGAAGATCCAGGGCCCCTTCCTGCGGGAGGCCACAAGGTCAGAACTGAGGCCCAGGGGTCCTGCCCCAGCCCACTGTGATCTTAGTGAAAAAGAGGGGGCCAGGAGTTAGGGAGGAGACGATCCAGTTCTAGGGTACAGGCAGAGAAGCCGCTGAAGGACGGGCAAGGGACAGAAAGGGGAGAGGAGGAAGAGCTCCTGCCACAGTCCAGCCCTCCCTCTTCACCTCCCACCCCCGATCTGGGTTCAAGCCTTTCTGAGACGAGTCCAGTCCTCACCACTTGCGGGGACCCCCAGCCAGTAGTCCAGCTGTTCCTTCTACCAGCACACTCCCCCCAGCTCTTCCTTGAAAATTAACTTCTTCCCTGCTTATCGCTATTGCTTGTGTCTGTAGCCCCCCCTCTCACTTCCCAGCATGAGCTTCTGCAGGGTAAGGACTGTGGGTTTTTTTTAAAGAAGAGTTATTTATTTCTACAAACAAGATGGGGTTAGGCCAGAAGTGTGGCGGGGGGTGGTGGTGAAAGGATTCACCAGAGACAGAGTGGGGAGCAGAACAGGTGGATCTACTAAAATACACTGCTGAGGGGAGCAGCGGGGAGACAGGAGAGGTCTGCTGTGCCCTGTGGGAAGCAACCTGGCTGGGGATCGAACTCGCGCTACAGCGGCTCTGACAGCTTCACAGCTCTGTGCTCAACCGGTTGTGCCACCAAGGAGGCCCTGTGGTTTTTTTTTCTTATGGTGTTATTGGACACACAATAAACACTTAATTGGGCTACCACTGATGACTTCTGAAACACGTATGTACACACGCATGAAACCATTAGTACCACCGAGTAAGGAAACAGACTTCATCCCCCCAAGTTTTCCTTGTGCCCTTCTGTGACCCATGCTTCCCTGCACCCCCACCCAAGCCCAGGCACCACTATTTTGCTCTGTCAATATAGATGAGCTTGCATTTGAGAGGACTGTATACAGAGGGTGGGGGGGCGCAACGGCTTTTGGGTCTGGTCTCTCACTCAGCATCACGGCTTCTGATCCACTCGTGTCACTGCACAGGTCAGTGGCTCCTTCTTGTTGCCCAGAGGTGCCCCACTGTGTCCACCTGTTGATGGTACTTTCGGGCAGTGTGCAGTTTAGGCTCCCACAAATAAAACTGCTAAGAACATTCAGGTACAAGCCTTTGTGTGGCCCTGTTCCTCTTGGGTAAATGGGCTTCCATTTCTCCTGGGTAGAGAGGCTGTTTTAATCTTGGACACCGCAGGGCTTAATACACAGCCCACTGTGCTGGCCCTGAGTGAGTGAGAGCAGAAAGCAGAAGGCAGGAGGGGAAAGTGGGAGGGAGATTTTAAAGCTTTCTGGCTGCCAGGCGCTGGCCCACGGCTGGCCCGCATCAACCTTCTCCTTCTCCTGCCTCCTCCTCGCAGCCAGCTCCAGCCTCCTGTCCCGGCTCCCTGGGGAGCACCAGCTGACTATGTCCTGAATGCCCTGTGCCTCGCTTCACTGCCAGCTGGGGCCCTGCCAGACTTCCTGGACCACGTGCAAGGGCTGTCGGCCCCCAGGCCTCCCTGAGTGCCTGAGTTCACGGCGCGCTTTCAGGGGTGTGAGCTGTGGATGTGTGTGCTCGTCCGCTCATGGGCACACGGATCCGCTGGGGCCATAAGTGGAGGATCAGGGTGGGCACTGTCCCAGGTATTTTACTTGCATTGCCTTGTTTAACTCTCACAGTCCCCCAGACTGGTACTATTATCCCCCCCATTTATTTTTTATTTTTTTTTTTTACAGAATTACTATTTTCACAGTAGAGAAATAATTTGCTCAGAGTCACATGGAGCTGAGCTGGGATTCAAACTCGTGCCTTTCGGGCTGGCAGCACTGTGCAGACTGTGTAGGTGTGGACACAGGTCTGTCTAGACTCAGGCAGTTGGGGATGCCAGCATGCGTGAGCGCAATGGCACACTGGTCAATGTTTAACAACTAGTTCTCCAGGGGAAAGAAGCTGACTTGCAGTGTTTGCCAGTTCCTGTGGAGTGCACACTCCTTCCGTGGGGTATTCTGAGTTCAAATTGCCCACACGCTCTCCCTGAGCAAAAGGAGGTAATGGGCAGAGCGACATAGCACCGCACCGGCCTCCAGTGCTTAAGTCACCAGAGTAAATGACCTCGAGCTCACTGGTGATAGTCAAATGGAGCAAAGTAATTAGGAAGTGATGATTTCAGAGTATTTCTGGCTTTTGTTTTCAATATGATTTGTTTAACTGGAAGCATATTATTTAAATTTTAAAACAACGGCTGTATATTACAACTGGCTCAAAAAATTCCTGAACGTAGGAAAAAATTCCATCTCTGTAGGTAACACTGCACCACTAGGTCATGTTGGAGAAGTGCCGTGAGCCCCGGTTGCACTTGGACTTATAACACCTGCAGATCTTGCCAGGTGTGTCTCCTTATGCACAGCTGGGGTGTGTGGCCAGCACAGGAGCTCTGGTCCAGGTGTGGAGCTGTGTGTACGCAGCGCCAAGCATTGTGTTTTTGTGTGGTGACGCCTTTGTTCGCATGGCTGTTTACTCAGTCTGCAGCTTGCCATCTCTGCTAGAGCTGTGCTGTGTGCATGCGTGTGTATAGTTGCCTTATGCCTTTCTTTCTAGAAATTTGATGGACAGAGCCCGTATTCTTTGGGTTAGACTCAGTAGCCACGTCTCTTGTGCAGTAATGTTTGTAGCTGCTGGTTTTACTATTGTGTATGGCTGTGTGCCTGCAGCTATGTTTACTGCATGTGATTATGTGTATGTGTAGCCACTACTCCTGGTCTTCGATTGGATGTTTGAAGCTGTTTTGGCGGGTACACACCCACAGCCTCTGACAAAAGCCCCAAGTTGCTGGGACTTCAGTGACTGGCAACAAACCGGGGACCTGAGTTGCAACGTGGAGGATCCGTCTTATTACAGGAAGTGTGTCCTCCTTTCCCTAACCACTGCTGGGCGGGCCTTCTTTCACTCCTGGAGCGGCCCCACCTTTCTCGGCCACATGCCCAGAGCTCTGTGCCCACCCGGACGTTGCCAAGAGCTCAGGCGCAGACGTGGCTGCAGACTGGCTATGCGCTGCAGGGATTCTGGGGCCAGACTTGCACCTCCAGCCCTGGGGGACACCATTTCTTTCTCCCATTTCACGGAGGAGGAAATGGAGGCCCAGAGAGGGGAGTAGAGTGGTGGGCCTAGGGCCATGTAAGGAGTGAGGGGAAGCCGGGGCAGGCCCTTCCTCACAGAGAGCTCCTTCCAACCAAGCTGCCTTCCCCATTCCTTTCCCCCAAACCCCCAGGGGCCCAGACAGGGGGTCGGCAAGGGCAGGTTGGGATAACCTGTCTCCCAGACATGCAATGTAGTTCAGGAGACCTATGCTGGGCTCCACCCCCTGGCTGGGAAAGCATCCTGAGGCCCCATTTCACTGAGTTTGGAGGATCCTGGCATGGGGTGGGGAGGGGGCTGGGTCATGGAGGTGTATGTGGAAGGGTGGGAGGTCCCAGAGCTTTGCAGGTCTCAGTCTCTCTCACCAAACACCAGTCCCAGTCCTGCTTAAGGTCTTGCATATCTGTGTCCTCCCTCCCACTGTTGAGGCAGCAATCAATCCAGCAACACCCCTTCCCAGGAGGCAGGTAATCTCTGACAAGCAGCAGGTTCTGGCCTTGACACTGACACCCACTCATTCTCACCCAGTGTGTTCTCTGGGGATCCTGGACACTCCAGGGCTCCAGGGGTCTCTTCTATGTTCTAAAATCTCCCATAGGCCCATCCCTTTTCAAGAACCTATGGTCACAGAATGTTCTGGAAGTGCAGGGCCCGCTCTAGCACATGCCTAGGGATGGTAGGAGAGACCCTGGACAGAGGGATGTCCTCACGTGAGCCTACCCTCTCTTCCCAGTCAGGCCAAACCCAGGCCCTCCTGGACCCAAGGCCAAGTTTGTTTGGTTAGGTGACCTGCTGGCCGCCAGGCTGAGGCAAAGATCACAGGAGGATCAAACATTAACTTCAAGTCGGCCTGTGCTTCTGCCTCCTGGCACTGGGCGCCCAGAGACCCACCCGCAGCCCTGATTCCCCCAACCTCCGAGTCCTGCCCCCCCCCACTCCCCCAGGAGGGCCTCTGACCCCCGCCCGTGCGGCCCTCGAGCAACGGCTGCCCCGCACCTGTTTGGCCCCGCCCGCCCCCCGCCGGGCCCCAACGAGCCCCCAAGGAAAGTGGCTGAAGAACCGCCCTGGGCCCAGCCCTAAGCCACAGAGCTGCGGGCTGCGCGGCCGTTGGCGCCTCTCCCCCTTCCACTCGCGGGTGAGACGCGGCTCAACACCCCACACAGGCTCAAGTTTCTCTGCCCTGCTCCGGCCACCGGGATTTTGTTCCCTGGGCCCCTCTGCCCGCCCGGCCGTCGCCACCGACCGCCTGAGCCCGGACTCGAAAGTTCTGTTCCCGGTCCAGGTCTCTTCACTCGCTTTCCCTGGGCCCTGCACAAGTTCCCCGGGCGCCGAGCCCGCCGAGCCCAGAGAGGGCCGTGCGCAAGCCTCTTCTCCCGAGTCCAAACGACCCTCCCGGAGACCCGCGGGCCTGCACACGCCCACCCTGAGGCGGCCAGCGGCCCCGAGGGACCCGCGCCGGCCGCGCCTCCCCCGTCAGAGTCCTACACGCGCCTGGCGGCGCCCGGCCAACTCGCGCCCCCGCGGGCTCGACGTGCCGCGCCTCCCGGGGGCGGGGGCCCGGCCCAAACTCCGCAGCCTCACCGTGTTCTTCCTGGCCACCATCTTCTCCAGCTTTTTGGCGATCCTCAGCAGCTCCTCTTCCTGACCCATGTTGGCCCACGACGCGGGAGCCGGCGAGGGGCGCAGCGGGCAGCGGACCAGCCGGCGGGGCAGCAGGCGCCTAGGCGGAGGGCGTGTAACCCGCGCGGGCCCCAAACACACACGACACGCACGCCTGGCGGGGGCGGGGCTCCCCCCCCCCGGGGCCCGCCTGCCTCGGAGCGGTGGGGGGAGGGGTGGCGTGCACTAAATATAGACTTCAAGGACTCGCCCGGGCAAAGATTGCCAGCGCCGACCGGCCGGGGCTCAGGACAGGGACGAGGCTGCAAATAGGGCCCTTCACTTGGGGTCCTTCTTGGGGAGCCCAGGGCTAAAGGGAGATTTGGGGAGACCGGGTCTCTGGCGAGTGGGGAGGTGGTTGTCCCGGGAGAACAGGAGCCATCGTGGCGAGGAGGGCGCCAGTGGGTGCGGAAGAACCGGGACGCCTTCTGGGATCCCGCGTCTCTGCAGCTCAAAGCGGGAGGATCTCGCCCTGTGCCTGTGTCCAAGTGGTGCAACTTGGTGCCCTCGAGTCACTTTTTTTTTTTTTTTTTTTTGCACAGCCCTTCCACCGGCTGTCACTCAAGTGCACACAGCCTGTGTACACACGTGTCCGGGCTGTGTCCATCGGTCTGCCCCAGAGCACAGTGTGCTCTGCATATTTGTTACAGCAGGTTTTGTATTTCTAACAAGCTCCCCCAACGCTACAGGCGCTGCTGACCCCGGGACTGCGCTGGGGTAGTGAGGGCTTGGGAGGCTCTTGAGTGTCGCAGACTTTGAGAAATACCCATCTGGGTAAATAGATGCTATTTATTTATTCTGCATCAGGCCACACTGCCTCCCAGTAGGACTGGGCCATCTTGGTGGAGTGAAGGAAACAATCGTCTCCCCGCAACTGTGCACACACCTGTGGGCCAGTGGAAGGAACTTCCAAGTGTCCCCTGCAGATCCAACAAGTGAATTTATATAATTTAATGTATTTAATTAATATTAAATTATATGGGGTGGGAGGTGTTTAGGAATCTGAGGGGAGGCATGAAAAGTGTTCCACAGTGTGTGAGGGATCCCCTGGGAGTTGTGGCTTGGACACTGGGTGACAGACATCTCCAGACTTTCCTGAGAACCCCTCATCACTGCAGTGTGGATTCATCTGGGTTCTAACTGCTGTCATGTGACCTGGGACAATCTAGGAAAGGGTGGGTGTTTTTCCTTCATTCAATGACCGTGTATCAAGTGTCCAAGCAACCCCAGTCCATGGGCAAAAGTAACCTTAAACAAATATGGACACAATTCTGTGTTATCACCACTGGGATGAGGCTCAAGAAGTGAAGTATACCTTAAGGATACATTTGAGGTATCCTGCACCACTGGGGTATCATCTCACCTGAAAGAATGAAGAGTGGGACTTGGAGGGAGGAGAGAATGTTCAGGTAAGAGAGGAAGAGACATGAATTCATTCAACACATATTTATTGAGCACCTACTACGTACCAGGCAATTCTAGAGAGGAACAAAGCAGTCCTCCTGGAGTTTCCAAAGTGCAAAGCTTAGGGATGACAGGACACCTGGCGTGTCAAGGTTGGAGGAACAGAAAAATGTATGTGTGGCTGGAGCACAGAGGTGTGAGGCCTGTGGAGAGAGGCAGGACAGAAAGGTGGGCAGGGCCTGGCCATACAGGGCATCATAGGCCACTTCTAGGAGGTGTGACTTTTAATGGTTTGGGATTTGGGGATCTCTCTTGGCTAAGCCCAAGCAAGCCCTACTTGGTTGAAGGGATGGATACCTGCTTGCAGTTCATTAAAATTGGCTTTAAAAAACAAACAAACAAACAAAAAAAAAAAAACATTTGATTTTCCTCAAGTTTCCATGCAGTTCCCACCCTGAGTGTGACAGCAAAAGAAGCCAAGACTCCTACACGCTCAGGGCTGGAAGGACTAAACCGTGGAGTCCAACCCCTTGACTGTGCAGATGGGAAGCCTGAGGCGCAGAGAGGTCGGGGGTTGGACTGCTTCAATCTGTCAGACACTGTGGCACCCCACATCCCCTCCACCCACCCAACCACCCTTGAGGAAACACTCAGACAATTCCTGAACACACCTCTGAGGGCTCCCCCACATCTCTCTCAGGGCTTCAGGGCAGGTTGGAAGTACTTGGGAATGGATACCCTCAGGAAGGACCCCCCCCCCCAATGAATGAAAGACCAAGTTGGTAGAAAACACACCAATTTCTTCACTCTTGATAGGAAAGCATGAAGGCATGTCCTAATCAATGGTCTCTCAAAGGTCCTCAACAATCCCTAGTTGTTCGCAGTGATAAGCCTTCATTAACACACCCTTACAGCTTTTTGACTCTCTGTTTCACTTTCCTATTCCCTAAAATGCTACCTGGAATCACCTCCAGGTTAAACTACTTGGCACCAAATCCTTGTCTAAAAGGAAACGAAACAGACGGGGACAGTCAGACTCCTAGTCCAGTGTTCTGCCTTCCATGCCAGGGTTTCTTAGCACTGACATGGGTGTGGAGGGTGATCTGGGCACCTGGGCTGCTCAGCAGCGTCTCTGAACTCCCGCCACTAGGTGTCAGTAGCACACTCCAGCTGGGGACAAGGGAGGTCTCTGAGGCCAAGTGTCCCCTGGGGCCACGTATTGCCCCAGGTTGCAAATCTCTGCTCTATAGCAGGCTGTCTCCCTCTTTCGATGCAGAGGAAGAATCCCAAGCCCTAAGACCTCTTCCCCTGGCCTAGTGCCCTTCAGATCACAGAAATGAAACCACTGGAATTCACTTCAAAAAAATCCCATTTATTAGAGATGAGTGAAATAGCAAGTCTGAGATGAACAGAAGCAGACACAGGGGCGCAGAAGACACTCCTGTCCCTGTGAGATCACAGCCGTCAGGACTCGATGAGGCATCAGCCTCTGGGCCAGGCTGCTGCCTGGGGTGCTGGCCCCCTGGCCCCTCTGGGCCCATCTCTACCAGGGCCCCAGCAGCAGCAGCGACCTAAGGCTGAGGCGCTGGAGACTAAGGAGGGTTTAGGTGTGTCTGGGCTAATGCTGGGCTCGAAGCGGAACCATTCAATCTTGGCCTTCCCATTGCTATCACTTCCCCTTTTCCTTTCTGGACCCTTTCCCCCCCAGAGGCTAGAAGGTCTCTGAGATGAACAAAAGAAAGGGGAGAAAAGTGAGGATCAATTAGCCCAGTCTGCTCCTTTCCTCTGCTTAACCAAGGAGGTAGGCAATCAGAGCTGAGTCCTACTCTGCTACTTGGCTGGGGGACACAGTAGGGGTTCCAGGAAGGCTGTACTGTCCCTTAAAAGGAGCGATACCCAGACTGCATAGCATGGGCACTGCCGGCCAGTACGAATTGGTGCTAACAACAACTGCAATGGCATCCTGGTGTAAATCACCTGTCAGTCTGCCCTGGAGTCTGGAACCATAGAACCATCAAGAGAAGCTAGCACTGCCCATACCCAAGCCTAACTTGAGACCAGCTTCCCGGCAAGGGACAGCTTGTTCTTATTCTGTGGCATCTTGTCCCTAGCACAGGTCCGAACAAAGAGTTGGAAGTCAGTAAAGGAACATGAGCTAATGAATGGCCCCGAAGACAGCCCCCTGTCTGGCAGAATCCCTGGTCTGGAGAACGAGGGGGGCAGGCTGTTCTTATTCTTGTGGCCTGCAGACCGACAGAAGGAGGAACACAGTCTTAATCTGCCAGGGATTGCGGGTGCTGCAGCGAGAGTTAGCTCAGGACACTCAGATCCAGCTCCCTGGTCCCTGGCAGGCGGTCAGGGAGGGTCAGTGAAATAGAGGGGAAAGAACTGCCATTAGCCCTATTGTAGAGGGCCAGTGTCCTCGATAGGGGCATGGGCCCATGGCAGGGAGAAGGCCAGCCACAGAGGTCTAAGGCCCAGAGAGAACAAGACCCAAGAGAAGGAACACCTCGGGTCCCTAGTCTTGTGGACGCAAGTCCTCGCTGTGCACGTTGTGTCCAGCTTGGAGGTGGTTCATGCACGCAAGGGCCAGCAAGGAGCTAGTCTTGTAAAAGCTGCGCAGAACTTGCTGGGGGAACCCCAGTCCTTGAGCCATCGCCTTCAGGGAAGCCAGCCTGGGAAGAGAAGATGAAAATTCCTAAGCATCTATTATATGGCAGATGTTTATCTAAAGTTTCCCAAGTGTCCCATTGTGGGCAGATGAAATGATTCCCATTTTATAGATGATGAAACTGTGCTTTGATGAAGCAAAGCCACTTGCCCAAGCCCTCCTCACTGTAAAGCCCAGGTCGCACAAGTCCTTATTTTTGTACCTGCTTCAAGAACAGGAGTCAGCTGAATGCTGGGGGATGGGTACCTGGTTGCGGACAGATTTGTGTCCGGTGCTTGACTTTGATGGAAAAAAGATGATTCCCTGGAGACCCAGTTTCTGCCCCTGCCACCTCTGACTCCCACACAGACAACCAGCACCATTCCTGAGGAGCCCCCCCAAGGTCAGAGAATAGGGGTGGCTTCCTTCCTGACACAACTGGTTCTGTCCTATGCCCACTCCCAGGTTCCTCAACTAAATATGTGCTTTTAAGACATGTGCATGATTGAGCAGGGAGAAGCCAGAAGAAGGATGACAGCTCTTGCTTTGTCCCTGTCACATCCTTCTATGCCTGGGAGCTGGCAGTCTCAGTGGATTTCAGGAGACTTCTTTACAAGGGGAGAGCTGGGCAGACCAAGGGCTGGTGTATAGGGACTCCTCCTCTGAGCGGCCAGCCTGGCTGACACAGCTGTGCTCCTCCTCCCTGGTGGGGCCATCCAGAGCTTGGGCCTCACCACCTCTGCTGCCCCTCCAGGCTGGAATGGGGAAGGAGCAGCACCAGGCCAGGAACTGGCCACACTGGGGCCCCCCCTATGTGCTCCCATGATGAAGAAAGGTCTTTCACCCCAATTGGCTTCCTTTTGACCAAGTCTCTCTCCCAGGTACACTGCCTCCACCCCGCCAGCCCCAGTGCTGGAGTTCCTACCGGCATGTTCCTTTTGGGTAGAGGCTGCCTTGCTGACGGACAGTCTTCCAGGCTCCGGCCTCCCCGCCGGTAGGAGCGAGTGCTCTCAGAGCTGGAAGGCAGGGAAGGCCAGTGAGAGCCCTGTGCCCAGAAAGCCCCTCAGAGTGGGGAGAAAGGGCTGCGGTGTAAACAAAGCACTTCGAATAAGTGGGTAGAGAGTCCACCAGGAGCACAGGCTCGGTCCTCCCAGGCCCAAGAACTTGGAACCGACCTCCAGGGGGCGCTAGAGACAACTCAGTTCTATTCTCCAAACTCCAAATTGCAAGGGTTTGCAAGGACCGGAGGACTAAGTCCTGCATTGGAGGTAGGGACAATGTGAAGCCTTCACTGGGAGCTCTGCAACAAGCTACCCACATGGGACTAAGCCTTCTCTACTACAGCTTTAGCAGTCTGCAGGCCAGACTTGGGAGCAAATGTGTGAAGGAGTCTAATCATCTGGCACTCAAGGCCGAGCATTTTTATATTGATCATGGATATCAAAGCTGGGAGGTATCATGAACCACTTAGAGGTAGGAAAAAATGGACATTCAGAGAGGTCAGGAGACTTACCCAGGCCACACAGCTGGGCGCTCACTAACCTGAACCGGACTGGAGGATACATCTCTGCAGGGGTAGCTCCAGATGTCAGGCTGGGTCGGGAGGGGCCTGGGGGCTCCAAGAGACCCTCTTCAGAACTGGGCAGGGTTTGGCTGAGACCCCCAGGTTCCACAGGGCTTGTAAGGCTGGAGGAGGAGGAGGAGGAGGCTAGACTGCCCAGGCTCTCGGGGGCCCCAGGGGGCTCTGAGGTCAGACTGGGGGCTTCGGAACGATCTGAAATCAAAAGTGATAAAATCTGTCTTTATCACTTTGCTCAATCTCAGAGCTGGCTTGACCTGTAGGTTCTATCATGGTTCTCTCCAGCTGTCAGCCCCTCTCCAGCAATCTTTTCAACTCTTCCCATCATGCTTGTCTCTTGCACTCATCCATGATGTCTTAGGGACACACCTTATCAGTGTGGGCTCTCCTGCTCAGCCAAAAGCTGCCCCCACCAGGAAGCCTTCAAACCACCCCCAATCCCAATAGGATATGACTCCTTTTTGAACTCTCGAACAAGCCTGTTCATTCACTCAACACATAGTTCTTAAAAACAGCCAGGCACTGTGTTAGGCCCTGGAGAAATAGTCAACAAAGCACTCAAATCCCTGTCCTTTAGGGATCTACATTCTACCACACCGTGTCTGATGGTACATTGAACATTTCAGTTTTTTGTTGTTGTTAGAAAACCTAAAATCTTTATACTTCCATCTCAATGACTTTCTATATAGACAAAGGAGAGGTAGAGAAGATAATTATCTAGAAATTCAAATTAAATAAGAAGAAAATGGGACAATGGGGCATTTTTATTTTTGTCCGTGCAATGTCTAAAGCATGTGAAATGTTTTCTATTCTACTTTGTAAAGTTTTTACCCAAACCTGTTTTAAAAATGTTTTATAGGGCCTCCCCGGTGGTGCAACGGGTTAAGCACAGCACTATGAAGCTATCCAGAGCCACTGCAGCGTGAGTTCGATCCCTGGCCAGGGAGATTCCCTTGTGGCACAGCGCACCTCACCTGCCTCGCCCACTGCTCCCCTCAGCAGTGTATTTCAGTCGATCTGCCTGTTCCGCCCCCCAATCTGTCTCTGCTGAATCCTCCCTCCACCCCACACCTCTGGCCTGCACCCCAGCTTGTCTGCACAAATAAATAAATCTTTAAAAAAACATGTCTTCTGTAAGTTCTCCCTGTCTTTCAGTATAAAGCAGAAAATTAATGAAAATGTTCAGTTAAGGTTTGTAACATTATAATTTTTATCCCCCGCCCCCCACTACACATGTTTTGGTCACCCTCAAAGGGCTTATGACCCAGTGGTTGCTCAAAAGTGCTCCTATCTTTTGTTTGAAGGGAAACGCTGACAATTTAGAAAAAGAGACCTGGGTTTGACTCCCACACCAGAGACTCGTTAGCTGTGGGATCTTGGGGTGACTTAACATCTCTGTAAGCATCTTTGAGGGGGGATGGTAACACCTACCTGACAGTCACTGTGAGGATGATATGGACTGACATACACTCTGGCCCAGTGCCCACACCCAGCAGCCCTCCACGAGTGGCATGATGAGATTCCTGAGTGGCCAACCATACCTCCGCTGGCATGTCCCACACGTGCTTGGCTGGCAGTCCGGGTCGGGTTCTTGACTGGCAAGGGCGGGGGGCAATCCTCACTCTGACTCTGAGGGGCAGCTGATCCCAGGCTGGCAATGGTCTCATAGGTCTTATTGCTGATGTCCACTCTCCCACTGGTCCAACGGGCCTGGGCTGGGGGCTTCAGAGGGCAGCGCTGCTGGAGGCAAAGTGCGGAAGGGAGGACTGCCTGGTTCCCCCAATTCAGTCCCACCACAGCCCCCTCTAAATCCCATCTGGCTCTTCCCTTCTGTTGTCTGGAGGCTGTAAGGCAAGGCCTGAGACCAACCTTCTCTTCCTCATCCTCCTCACTGTCAGAGCCAGGCTCTGCGGAAAGTCCCCAGGAGTAGTCCAGGTGCAGAGGGAAGGCCAAGGTCCCAGCCTGAGCCTGCTCCAGCTGCCAACACAAAGCCTTGGCAGTTCAGAGATGAGCAGAGAGAGCAAAAGGGGCAGGGGCTCGCCCGCCTTGCTGAGACCTCACCAGCTCCTCGCATTCCTTATGCTGTTTCTTCCTGGCGATGTCCAGAGCTGTCTCTCCTGCATCATTTACTACAAGGGGTAAAGTCAGGGCTCAAGGTCAGGGTCAAAGAGGCATTATAGTTTATAGGTTAAGATGGGCCTTTGCAATTAGATGGTCTGGGTTTGAATCCTAGCTCTGCTACTTACTGGCTGTGTGACCTTGGACAAGTTCCTTAACCTGTCTGAGCCTTAATCTTCTCAGCTATAAAAATGCATATAACACTTGTAACTACCTGATGAGGGTGTTGTGAGGATTAATGAGAAAATGATACCGGTAGAGCACTTGGCACATGAGCAGGTACATAGCAAACAATAAATGGCGGCTATTCAATCACCATTATTCAGACTTAGGTGATAATTGACTAGGGACTTTCAAAAATATAATTTAGTTTTATCCACTCAGTGGGTCTGCTAGGTCACTCCCATTATACAGATAAGGAAGCTGAGGTTCAAGAGGCGAGTGGACAAAGCCCATGTTCACAGAGGCGGTCAGAGGCAGCTCAGGATGAGAGCCCACGTCTGCCTGCAAACCCCATGCTTGTTACCAGCGCTCTCTAAGGAAGGGTGGAAGTTCCACGGGACAGGGAGTGGGGACGGGGACTGGAGGGGGTGTGGGAGCCCCACCTGTGCCGACTGACGCTCTCCCTTTCAGCAGCAGCTTGAGGCAGTCGGGCTGGTTGTGGAGAGCGGCGCAGTGCAGGGCGCTGTTCCCATCAGCAGCCTTGGCGTCCAGGTGGCCACTGGGGGGGTGACCGTGGTCAGATCAGAAGGAAAGGGAACAGAAAGGCGAGGGGCTCAGAGTCGGGGAGAAGAGGGAGAGAAGAGGAAGGAGAGGGGCATGCGATGGGCAGGGAGGTTCTCACCCATTCTGGATGATGAAGTCCACCAGGGGCAGGGAGGCCTGGCTGGCAACTCTGATGGCCAGGTGCAGGGCGGGCTCTCCAGGGGCCTAAGTGGATGTCCACACATCTGAGTCGCCCCAGTTCACCCACCTGCCTCCAGTATTAACCTTGCTGCACCCCCCGACACCTCCAGACACCTCCAGATATGAAGTTGCCAGCACCCCTGAGAGATGAGACTGGATGAAATCTCTTGTTTGGGAGGAATCATCATCATCTTCCTTTTTTTTTTTTTAAGATTTATTTCTTTGGGGCCTCCCTGGTGGCGCAACGGGTTGAGAGCAGCACTGTGGAGCTGTCAGCGGCTGTGGCGCGAGTTCGATGCCTGGCTGGGGAGATTCCCACATGGTACAGCAGACCTCACCTGCTCGCCCGCTGCTCCCCTCAGAAATGTATTTAGGTCAATCTGCCTGTTTTGCTCCCCGCTCTGTCTCTGGTGAACTCTCTCACCATCCTACACCTCTGGCCTGTACCCCAGCTTTTCTACAAAAATAAATAAATCTTAAAGATTTATAGATAAATCTATAAATCTTAAATAAATCTTCTATAGATTTATCTATAAATCTTTAAGATTTATTTATTTGTAGAAGAACTGGGGTGTAGGCCAGAGGTGTGTGTGTGTGGTGGGGGTGAGAGGATTCACCAGAGACAGTGGGGAGCAGAACAGGCAGATCCACTGAAGTACACTGCTGAGGGGAGCAGCGGGCGAGGCAGGAGAGGTCTGCTGCGCCATGTGGGCCAGCTCCCTGGCTGGGGATGAACTCAGGTCGTAGTGGTGACAGCGCTGAGATCTAACTCTTAGGCCACGAGGGGGGCCAGGAAGGAACCTTCTCATGGTTTCCTTCGGTGGCTCTTCTTCCTCTGGCACCCTGCAGAAGGCAGTTCCCAGTTTGGTTCTCTGCCCTGGGTTCCTCTGTCTCACCAGCCCCCTGAGATCTCAGCTCCCCTCATGCTCTCACTCAGGTGTAGGCTGTTCCAAAGCCTTTCCTTGCCTAAGAGCTGCCCCCTCACTGCCAGCCCTACCAAGACAGCAAACAAGCACCTTTATAACATGACACCCAATTTTTGATGTCCAATCAAACATCAACTCTTGCCGGTTTAATCTTTCACATCTCTCTCTTTTTTTTTAGAAAGACAAAAGAGTTTAAAGTGGCAAGTTTTATGAGATGTATATTTGACCACATTAAACATTTTTTTACTGCAGTCAAACACCACATCCCACTTCGATGTTAATAAAGCTTCAGTGTTTTTAAGCACATAGTTCAGTGTGTTGAGTATATTCACTGTCATGTAATCAGTCTCCACATGGATCTAGTAAAACTGAAACCAGCCATTTCCAATGACAGCCCCCCACTCCAGGTTCACCGATGCCTGGTACTGGAGGTGCCAACGCAGTGGCCTACCCATCCCGCCATCTGCAGGGTTACCCAAGGGCAAGAGGATACTAACATTTGCTGCATGCATATTATGCACCAGACCCTTTATATACAGTACACCTGAGTTCTCTCATCAGCACCGAAGGCACTATCATCAGCCCACATTAGAGATGAGCAAATGAGGCTCAGAGAAGTTAAGTAAACTGCTCTGGACCATACAGCTAGAACACGACGATGTCAGATGCCGGCCTAGGTCTCCTTGACTGAAATCGCACTCTCCTGTTTACCCCGGATGGGTGGACTGGAGCAGGTATCAGCCCGAGGCAGAGGTGGGGGACGGGGGGGCCTGCCAGCTGAGCCACAAAGGGTCTGTAAAGTAGGGCAGCTCCAGACCTGGTCCTGGAGAAGCCCATGGGTTTAGGTGGCCCTGGGAGGAGGTTCTCACCTGCCCCTCTGGCCCAGGCAGCGGCTGCCCAAAGTCCTGCCCATTAGCGAAGGCTTCCAGGACTGACAGAAGGTCCCGGTTGCAAATGGCTGTCCGGAGCCTCTGGGGTTCAGGTGCGGCGCGCCGGGCAAACCTGTGCTCCACGTACTTGGCTACAATATAGTCCCTGCGGGCACTCCTGCCAAGACAAGCGCAGAATCTCAGAAAAGGGCTTATTTCCACCCAGCTGACCCCGGGCACCATGCCTGGAGACAGGCTCTCTTTTTCCCCAGAGCCACATGCTGGGCTCCCAGATCTGAGGTGCCCCAACCCCAGACTTGTAGTTCAAGATCCTTCTGAGTCCCTGGGCACCGGGGAAGCAGAATCCCCCGGCCAGGCGCTTACATGTCACTCTCGGCCGAGGGCTTGGGGGCGCCGCGCACCGGCAGCTGGGCTTCCGCGACCTCATTGAAGCGCGTGTTTCCGATGCTCAAGGCAAGCTGGGGTGGTGGAGGTAAGACCGGTGTTAGACCTCTGGGGGGCTGAGACTCCAGAGGTTCTCCCTCCCAGCCCAGGATCCACCCCAGAACTCTCCCTTTCAGGCTCCTGCCCCACTGGGGGCCCCGCCCCACCCGACCCTGCAAACCCGGCAGTTTGCCCAAGCCCCACGCCCTGGCTAAACCACGCTCCGGGTCCCTCCGGCATCGCCCAGGCCTCACCCCGCCCTCACCAACAACTCGGAGGGGCCCAGCAGGTCCAAGGTGAGGGACTGCATGCGCGAGAAGCGCACGCCCAGCTCCCGGTGGACGCCCGAACACTGGATGCAGGTGAGCACGCCCAGGTTGGTGCTGAGCCATGTGGGGTCTGTAAGCAGAACAGGTCGCATCTGGAGGTGCAGGCCCTCCCCTCCGCTTCCACTTCCCTCCGGGCCCGGCCCCACCCACCGGACCTGCAGCCCCGCAGTCGCAGCACTGGCCATTCCCGGGCCTGCTCTTCACCTCCGCGATGAGCAGCTTTGTGAGGTCTTGGGGTTCCCCGTCCAGCCCTGGTGGCCCCGGGTTGCCGCTGGGCTCCCCGAGGAAGGCGCTGCTCAAGGCTTCGTCCTTGCTGTTCTGCAGCACTGACACCCACCTGCAGAAAGGGTGTGGGTGGCGCAGGGGCGATACCGAGGTGGCAGGGCTAAATAAGGCTCCCCCACCACCCCAGGCTGGAGTGGGGGTACTCACGCCTCACACTCATGCTCGTCCTCTGCCTGGAAATGGTATGTCCTGTTGTCTGCGGGGAGAGAAGGGGAGGTCTGGCCCACAGTATCCCGCTGGCCTTCCCCGGGACCCAGTGAGACCTCATTAAAACCGCTGGGTCCAGGGGGACTTTTGTCCCTGTGGGAACAGGCCCTGCTAAACTGGCGTGGGGAGGGTAATGACAGTGGCTGGCAGCAGGATAGCTTCTCAGAAGTCACCTCCAAAGCAGAATCCAACAGAACAGGCCCCTGTGGGTGAAGCCCTGGTTCCGGGGCCTGGGGAGGTCTCCCAGGGCACAGGGCCAAAGGCAGGAGATCCGCCTAGCCTGCAGCCTGTCTGCTTTCCCTACACCCCCAGCTTCCAGACTGTGCCTATGGCCACTCCTCTGCCCTAACCAGGCCACTTCTCTGCCCCCAAGAGCCCTCTTGGCTCCCTATTGCCAAGAAACAAGGTCTGAACCTGTAAGAGGCATTTCCAGGCCTCGCCTCCCACCCTGAATGACCCCTGCACTCTGGCCAAACTGGCCAGAGCCACTCCCCAAGCCTTTCATCACACCAGTTCTGCCTCCTGAAATGCCCTCCTCCCAAACTCTACTTTGTGTCCTTCAAGGCTGAACTCAAATGTTCTCTCCTCTAGGCAGCCTTTCCTGATTTCCCCAGCAGGGCAGGCCTTCCGCTTCTCGAATTTTCTGTGATGTTATAGCTGAAACTCTCTTCTGATGGTCCCCCTCATCTTACAGTCCTGGATTCCAGTTATCACATCCCTGCCAGAGAGTACCCTGAGGTTAGACCTAGGGCTTTCTCAGACTAGACCAGCTCCTAAGTAAAGCCTGGCACCAAAGTCTCCAAAGGATGAAAAATGGAAACTTTAAGGTAATAATAATTCCAAAAGCCAAATTACACAAATCTACCCGAACATGCCTTATGGAGTGTCCAGGGCCTAAAGAGCCTCATGCCTGCAGTAGCAGCTGTTTGGCAGACACATGTGAAGTCTAACTGAAGCCTCCTGAGAGATGGCAGGTCTGAGAGACGCCCTGGGCAGTTGTGGGGGAGGGGACAGAGACTACTCACGGGTCACCAGGTCAAAGCACTTTTTCTCCTCGGGGTTCGGCCTCACTTGGCACGTCAGCAGAGTCAGCTTCACGGGGGGGCGGTTTATCTGTTGAAAATAGGGGGTGGAGAATGTACTTGTTACCCTCTGGGCCTCCCAAACTCTTCGTCCTCTGTTTCCTAAACTGTTAAATGGGTATAATAATCCTGTTCCAGTTTCCATCTCCTCTTTTCCAGCACCTCCAGAATGTGGTGTGTAGGTCATGACATTTGGGGGCTTTGGGTCTCCCTCCTCCTCTCATAGTGGGTGTCTAGCTACCTGGATCCAGGTGTGGGGGCCTGTCTTGGAGGACAGTTTGATACTTGTCTGCTTAACACCAGGAGGAGAGGATGACCCAAGGGGCCCCGAGACCCCGCCCCCCAGACCTCACCGTGCTGTGTGAGATGGTCAGGCAGCCATACTTGATGCCACACTTCCTTTTCTGCCACACTCTTCGAATTCTAGGGCCGGAGGCAAAGAAAGACAGTGACACAAGGCTCCCATCCAATTCCCTTATATCAGGAAACAGAGTCCTGGACCAGGGCCCCAGCCACACCTGTGTGACATCCAGCCACACCTCTTCACCTCTCCGCCCCTCGGTGCCCGCATCCCTCCCTCTCGGGGGCTTCCTTCTGATGAAGGAGAAATGGCCATGTCCTTAGGATGTTCCCAGTCTGACGGGGGAAACACAGCCATGCTCTCTGGAAACCCTTACTCTAAGAGAGACCACTTGACGTGACCCTGCGAGAACGTCTAGTCTGATGGAAGAGACACAGCTTCCAACCTTAGGGAGCCCCTGGCCGGAGGGGAGGAACAGGCTTTTGGTGACAACTGGTGACTTATGGTGAAGGACAAAGCAAGATAAGGATTTTGAGCCTCAAAAATCAAACCACCTAATCCATGATCCAAAGCTCCCTGATACTTCCATAACAAAATTAATCTGATAAAAATTGAATCTTTGATAAAAAGTAAGTAGAAACATGAATGTATCCCATAAGGGCTTTTGATTTCTTTCTGCCTGGGAACAAAGCAGTCCACCATTCACTCCCAGGCACCGTTAGAATACTGCTGAAATTAAGAGTGAGCACACATGGGCCTCCCTAGTGGTGCAAGGGGTTAAGTCTCAGCACTATGATGCTATTGGCAGCCACTGCAGCATGAATTCAATCCAGGTGGGAGCTTCCCACATGGCGCAGCAGACCTCTCCTGTCTCGCCCGCTGCTCCCCTCAGCAGTGTACTACAGTCCATCTGTTTGTTCTGCTCCCCACTCTGTCTCTGGTGAATCCTCTCACCCCCTACACCTCTGGCCTGCACCCCAGCTCTTGTATGCATAAATGAATAAATTTAAAAAAAACAGAGCAAGGACATGGACTCTGACTAGGGCATAGTGAGTGCTCCATGGGTGTCAGCCGCTACTGCTATTCTTCAAGTTAAAAACTACCAGTGAACTTTAAGCAGGAGCTCATGTGTCCTGGATTCTGATGATTTTGCACTGCCAGACTGAAGGGTCCCGGAGCCCTCTGGGTCTACCAAGTAAGAACTGTCTATTAGGGCAGCCCCCCAACCCTATCGTTTACTGGCTGTGTGACTTTGGGCAAGGTACTTAAGCTCTCTGAGTCACTTACCCATCACTTTTCTTGTACAGAAAGCCCACCTTCTCTGTCCCAAACTGCTTGTTGCCTTGGTGCTGGTGGATGCTGTAGCCACCGCCTGAGTTCTTCCGGTTCACATTCTCCTGTTCCTCGGATGTGCAAAGAAGATGTCAGGCATCTAGGCGGGAGAAGCCCTATTCTGCAGGGGTCTCACTCCCAGTGACTTCTCGGGGGTGTCTTCTCCCCCTCCCTCCCTCCATGGCAGGCCTTGGAGGTCAATTGTTTGGGATTTAGGGGCTGACCTCTCTGCTCTCAAGCTGCAGTGTCCCTCGGAGGGAGTCCCGGAGCTGGGTCAGCTTCTGTAGCTCCTCCTCCTGAGCTTGACGCAGCTGTGAGACAGAGGGCGGGACCCCATCACTCTGTGTGCCGCCAGAGCCCAGACCCAATAGCGGGGCAGACGCCCACTCTCCGGGCAGGCGCCAGCTCCTCCATGACTATCACTGCTCCTGGAGGACAGAGTCTTGACCGTGTGCCCCAGGGTGAGATCCAACTTACTGCGTGTACCGAGGCTGCCAGCTTCTCGATGAAGGGGGACAGGCTCTGTGCAGCCTTCCAGCCATCTTGGAAAAAACTAAGAGATACCAGAGGCCAAAGGAAATGAGAGATGAAGCGAGTAGTATGGGATAAGGTGCTCTAAGGGTCACAGCATAGTCTGATGGCCAAAAGCAGGCACTCCAGAGCCATCCCACCTGTTAGCTGTGTGAGTTTAGTGAAGCTGAGCTTCAGTTTTCTCATCTGTAAAATAGGGATAATAATGGGGCCTGGGTGACATCAAGTTTGTAAAGAATTAGTGCTTGACATGTGGTAAGCACCCGATCAAGTGAAGCCATAAAAGCATTACCAAGGGCCTCCCTGGTGGCGCAAGGGGTTAAGTCAGCCTATGACGCTATCTGAAGCCACTGCAGCACAAATTCGATCCCCAACCAGGGAGCTTCCCACATGGCACAGCAGACCTCTCCTGCCTCGCCCGCTGCTCCCCTCAGCAGTGTACTTCTGATCTGCCTGTTCTGCTCCCCACCCTGTCTCTGGTGAATCCTCTCACCCCCACACCTCTGGGCTGTACCCCAGCTCTTGTATGCATAAATAAAATCTTAAAAAAAAAAAGCATTACCAGCGAGGTAGACACATACAGTCCCCCAGGGCCTGCCAGTCCCTGGGCACAAGCCGAGTTGTACGTTGCCTGAAGGGCTAAGGGGTCAAGGGTGTCGTGTCGGGAGTGGGTATGTGGGAAGATACCTACTTGTGCTGGGCATGGAAAAACTTGATGAGGCTCTGCAGGAAATCAGGACCTTGTTTCATCTGGCTCTCCCCGGCTTTGAGCAGATACTGGGGGGAAAGCAGGGAAAATACGGGATGGGGCAGAAGCTGAAACTTGGGGCTAAAGGGCTGCAGGACTCTTGGCCATGACAGAACCTCGGTGAGATCTCAAGGTCACGACCTGAACAGAGCCTGGGACTGTGCCCCTGGGGGTTCAGGAGTGGCAGGGAGGGAGACACATTCCACCCCACTTGACCCCTGGAGCTCTCCTCACCTCACACATGTGCAGCTGGAAGACGCGCCGCTCTCGCTGCGTGTCCTGGGCTACCTCCCCCAGGCTCCCTCCTGTCGCCCGGGCACGGTCCCTTTCCTTCTCCAGCCTGGCTCTAGGCCCCAAGAAAGTAGACCTGAACAACCCTCCCCAGCACCGTCACGCCCCCCACGTCTACATCCTCCCTTCTGCCGTGAGAGGAAGGGGGGCCCGGTGCGCCAGCCGCGGGAAGAGGCAGACGCAGGGCATCCACGGGCTTGTGGGGAAGCAGACATGCAGCAAACCACAAGCATGAAGAGAGCTACGGGAGAGTAAAGTGGGGGGCCCAGCCTTATCGGGTTGCTCAGGAAGTGACGTTTGAGTTGGGACTTGAAGTCTGAGAAGCTGTCTTGCAGGAAGCGAGGGCTGGCTAGGAGAATCAGACTATGGAGACGGGAGGGATCAGAGCTTGGAGCAGATGGGGAGGGAGGTGGTTCCAGACAAGGCACAAACTACACCATACAAGGTCTAGTTCGGATTCCTGGTGTGTATCCCAAGAGCACTGGGAAGGTTTTATCCAGGGAGGCCAGGGACTCAGATAAGGGAGGAGTGGGATTCGGGGTGACCACTTCTGGCTTTGCTGGGAGAGATTTTGGATCATGTAGGCTGGAAGACCCCAAAGTGCCCTCATTCTTCCGAACCCATGGAGCTTCTCATTTAAAGCTTCCAAGTCTTTCATGGAAACAGGAAGAGCTCCCCATTCTTGTAAACAAGAGGAATTAAGGCCTTCCCCATGGATCTCAGGGTTGGCTGTTTTCCCTTTTTGGGAACGTGTAATGGCTTCCTGGAAATCCCACACCCATCAGACCACCCATTCCAAGTCTTGGGAGTATTTCCACACCAGAGGCTGTGCATTTGTGGCCACGAATCCCGTGAAAAGGAGACATCTTGCTTATAAGCTCTGCTCCCAAGTGGGTGCCAGTCCCAAGCAGAGAAGACAGACATGGGCGATCTAAACCTGTCTCCTGCTCCTCTGGAAAATGGAGATCCTTATTAGGACCCACTTGTGAAATCTATGTAAAAGACTTAACACAGAGAAGATAAGACAGCTATTATTATTCTAGGCCCCTCCAGAACTCTGTTTTCCCATCTGGTAAACTGAGGAGGCAGTGGCCTAGAATGGGTTCTCAGTTTCCTCCTGACAGTGAAGTTCTGGGCCTTGCTGAGGTAAGACCCCTAGGTGAGAGTTTATACGCAGAACTGCCCCTGAAGGCCTGCAGAGCAGTTGCTCAACCTTGGAGCCACAGACATTTTGACCAGAGAGTTACCTGCCATGGGCCTGCCCTACGGATGTGGAATGTGAGCAGTATCCCTGCCTCTGCCCTCTGGATGGCAGTTGTGACAACCAGATACGTCTCCCAGGGTGAGGGTGGGGGTGCAAGGTCGCCCCTGGGTGGGAAGCGCTGCTGTAAAGTCAGATTCTGCAGGGTTTTGTTTCTGATTTTCTCAGAAGTGGTTACTTTTCTTCTAAGTGTGGCAACAGTGCTGGAGTTGGGGGTGGGGACAGCTCTGTGAACTGGACCTGCAGGTCAGGAAGATGCTTTTGGGGGGATGTGAAGGGGAGTAGCAGAGAGAGAGGCAATTGCTGGACCTGCAGTGTGTTGCCAACAGTGAGCTTGTAGCTTGCTAAGGAGGGCAGGAGAATGAGAGGCAGGACAATCTCCCGCAGGCACGGTTATATCTTTCAACAGTGAAAAATGAAAAATGAACAGTGAAAAATGCAAAATAAGCAAAATGTTTATCAATAGGATGTGCTTAAATAAATTAGTCTATGTCCATATAAAGGAATACCACGCAGCTATTAAAAAGGACAAGGATGATCATACGGTCATCAGCACATCATCATAATGATGGGCTATGTTCTGAGAAATGTGTCATTAGGCGATGCCATCGTTTTTTCTCACTACTTACCTATAAATTGGGGCTAATAACAGCTCTTTTCCCTCCAAGGGGAATAAGTATGGTAACAGATGTAAAGAACTTATCACAGTGCCTAACACCAAGAAGCTCTCAAGTTTAAGTATTAGCCACTATTATTACTAATGATTACTTTTAGGTGCTCATGTTGTAACAGATGCCCTAGTAGGCTGATCACACACTAGAATGATAACTCCACGGGACGGGATCATCGCTGCGCGTTATAGATGAGGCACCTGCAGGGACAAGTCACTGTCTAAATCACACGGCTATTAAGAGGTACAACAGGATTTGAACCCAGGTGTGTCTGAGACCCACGTGTGCACCTTGCCTTTAGGACTGTAACCAACGCCGTGGCTCAGATTTGTCCCAACCCTTCTTCCCTGCCTGGTTCCCCAGCCTGTAATGCTCATGGGTTTGTCTGATCATCACAGGCAGGGACTATTTAAAGATGATAAAGTGGAGGCCCAAAGAAGGGAAGCGACTGCCCAAGACCCCAAGCTGCTTGAGGGAAATGCCAGGAGCAGAACTCTGGGAGCTACCTCTTAGCCTTCCTGCCCTTCTGGTCCCGGTTCTGGCCAAAGGAGCCAATAAGCACTTGGTGAGTCGCAGTGCCAGCTACACCGTATGTACCGCGCGCTTCGTCTCCATATCAACCCTGCCAGGGTTTACTGACCCTGTTTTTCTGATGAAGAAACCCGCACATGGAACAGCCTAGATAAACCTAGATACTGGACAGGTTTTTCTCAGCACCCCTCTCGCAGGTGAGAGGGAGCCTTCCTTCTACAGGAATGAGCTGCGGGTGAGACTCCTGATGGTAACTGACAGATGCTATCAGTGCCCTGGGCCCTTCCAGCTGCTGCCCAGACTGGTTTGGTCAGAATGAGGTGAAATTACACAGCAGCTCATGGCTCGCTAATATCTACTGTACCCGGAGTGTACACAGATGCCTGCGCCTGTATACGTAGCTCAGCTCAATCTATGGCATGGGCACGGCGGGATCCAGGAGGCTGTAAGAGCCCTGGACTCAGAAACCCTGAGTTGTAATCCACATCCTGTTGCTAACTCACTGAATACCTTCAACCCTTTTCTCAACAGCTTTAACTGAACCCTTATAGGCAAGCTCAGTATCTAGATCTGGTAAAAGCAGAACTACTTGGTCTTTCCATTTAGTAGACGATGCCCTGAATGGCTAAGGGTTTAGTCAAGGTAACTCAGGACGAGGAGGCCCCGTAGCCCACATCAAATAAAGAAAACGACAGACTGAGCATTCACCACCCCTCCCTGGGTCTCTAAGGAGAGCAGATGGCCACCCCCACGGCAACTCCCACACCCTTCATCACAGGCTCCACACCCACAGCAGGAGCATAGCTGGAGAGGCTGGTGCGGGGGGATGGCACGGCCTTGGGTCAGACTTGGGAGATCCCCATGGCGCTGGAAGCTGGAAGCAAAGTCAAGCTCCAGGATCTACTTCTTGGAATTGATCCTACAGAAGTAATTATGGGTGGGGCAAAGACTAAGTTCCGAGATGCTTCCCCAATGATCGGTGGATGAAATCCATCCTGCATTTATGAGACAAGTGACAGTGTATGAGTATGTGACGGTCTAGAGAGATGGCTCTGATGCATCCGAAGTAAAAAATAGTATAAAACATCTGATTATTCTGATCTCAGTTTTGTGAAAATTTTTCTTTATGCATAAAAACGACGGGAAGGATGTTAATCCTTCAGCCTTAGAAATTAAGGATCCTCCCCCTTGTTTTCATCAGTTCCCTTCTTCCCACTCCCCATCTTTTATTTTTTAAGTGATAAGATTACAATGCTCCTCATAGCATGTGATAAAAAACCCTCAAAGGTGTTAGATATGCCCCACAGAACTCTAACCTCAGGATGATTAAAATTTTGTTCTTTCCTGGGCCTCCCCGGTGGCGCAGTGGTTGAGCGCTGTGCTGCGGAGCTGTCGGCAGCGGCGACGCGAGTTCGACGCCCGGCTGGGGAGATTCCCACATGGTGCGGCAGACCTCTCCTGCCTCGCCCGCTGCTCCCCTCAGCAGTGTACTTCTGATCTGCCTGTTCCGCTCCCCACTCTGTCTCTGGTGAACCCTCTCGCCGC